>VYXF01010429.1:372-44267 GCA_013397295.1 Polioptila caerulea | reverse complement strand
GCGGGAGGAGAATGCGTTCGGTGACGGTGATGAGAGATACCGAACAGAGTTGGCAGGAGCAAGAGCATATTAGCGAAGAGGGACTGAGTCGGGTGAGAGGAGGAGGCAGTGCAGTCTTGCACAGGTTCGTGGAATGGTGGATCAATGGGCCGAGGCCGGTTGTAGGAGGTTCAACATGGCCAAGTGCGGCATCTTGCCCTTGGATCACAACAACAGCCCCCTTGCAGGGCTACAGGCTGAGGGAGAGTGACTGTAAAGCTGCCCAAAGGTTAACAGCAGCTGAACAAGAGCCAGCAGTGCCCAGGTGGCCAAGAAGGCCAATGACACCCTGACCTGTATCAGCAATAGTGCAGCCAGCAGGACCAGGGCAGTGACTGTCCCTCTGTACTCAGCACTGGGGAGGCCACACTTTAAGTCCTGTGCCCAGTTTTGGGCCCCTAACAATAGGAAGGACATTAAGGTGCTGTAGAGAAGGGCAACAAAGCTGCTGGATACTAAGTCNGCCAATGACACCCTGACCTGTATCAGCAATAGTGCAGCCAGCAGGACCAGGGCAGTGACTGTCCCTCTGTACTCAGCACTGGGGAGGCCACACTTTAAGTCCTGTGCCCAGTTTTGGGCCCCTAACAATAGGAAGGACATTAAGGTGCTGTAGAGAAGGGCAACAAAGCTGCTGGAGGGTCTGGATACTAAGTCCCATGAGGGAGGAGCAGCTGGGAGGTAGGGATATTTAGCCTGGAGAAAAGAAGGCTCAGACAACACTTTACTGCTCTCTACAACTGAAAAGAGGTTGTATAAAGGTGAGGATCGGTTCTTCTTCCAGCAATCTCTTGTCAGGCCTGGGGAGGAGGCAGGAGGCAGCCCACCAGGGTGGGCAGGGAGAGCTTGCCAGCTCACCTTCCACTCCCCACAACCTTATCTTGGCAAGAGTGCAGATGCAACAACCAGGTCCAAGCTGATGTAGGGCCAGGGTGTAGGCCCAGCACCCTGGAATGAGCACCACCTCCTTTGCTCTTTTATTGTCCCACAAGCAGCCAGAGACATGGCCCTAGCATTGCTGATACTCTCCAGTTCAGACAGAGCCATGAGGGTGGAAGTCATTCCTGCCTGGCCTCTGGATGCAGGTGACGGTAGGACATGGCTGAGTTGCAATGTGCTCTAGCTTGGGATGTCACAGTATGAGCCCATGTGAGAACCTTCACACAACACACATGGAAAGCTATCAAGGAAAGGACAAGTTGTGCTACCATAAGTGCATTGTGAGGACTACCTAGTTTAAGAATGATTTTTAAAATTTCAGGATGGTTGAACCCAGATGTTTGTATGTACACTTGGTGTATGCAGCAGCACTTCTCCATCACTGCCAGCATTTTCCTACTAGAAGTTTACCCTTCCTCCCAACTTGCCCAGGCTTGCCCAGACACCTTTTACCCTGGGATGTGGCCATGGTGACTCAGATCAGTGACTGATGGTTTTCGAGGTGGTGAGAAGAAAGGCCGGGAAGTGCATATGCCACAGAGGCAGATGAGGAGAGTGATGGCAGCTGCATCCCCAGGGAGCCAGCCTTAGAAGCCAATGTCCTGATCTCACAGGATCAGGGTTCCCAGGAAAGACAAAGCGTTGTCCCAATGACAGCAGCTTCTTGCTGCTCTTGGAGAGGAAGAAAAGCAAGCTAGCCTTGCTGCAGGGCTAGCAGGCTGTGGAGAAGACAGCTCTGTCTTGTCCTCAGCACCATGCTGGGCATCTCTCAACCTTAGGTTGGGCATTTGCAGTCACCCATGCTTCCCCTTGTCTGGCAACCTGTCCCTTGTCCCTGTCTGCTGCCAGGTCCTGCTTGTTGTCCCAAGATGACAGTAAGCAGTGCCTTGCCAAGCTGGGGAAAGCATGGTCACCCAGCCATGTTTAACTGCCCATGAACCCCATGGCACACCTTCACCATCTCCCTCTCCCAAAAGCCCGGGCAAGACATGTGGAACTCTCACCACACAAGGGTGGGGATTCCTGCCTTCAGAGAAACCTGAAGAAAAGCAGAGAGGTTGCAGCCCCCATCTGAGGGTTGATTCTCCCCCTCCCTTCCTAGGATCGTGCTGCACAGTAGGACCATGTCACAACTCTGCTTGGGCCTGGCTTATGTGAAAGCCAATGGAGCTTTAAGGATGATGGGGGAAAGAAAGGCATGATTTGGGCAGAAAAGAACATCCTGTATGACAGACCTCCAGCACTAACACTTACTGAATTTCTGGTCCCTGTTGCAGTAAAAAGAGACAGTGGGATTTCCTTCAGTGTGGGGAACATCTGTAGGGCAGCTGAGGCCAGGAGCTCATGATGAAAAGAGAGAAGGTGAAACCTGAGAGATGGTGGGAACTGCAGCTGAAGCTCAGAAATCCAGACAGGTAATGCAGCATCTAAAAAACCCCAGCAACAGCCTGGGCCTCCCTCCAACACCATGGCTTCATTCCCCTTCTGCATCTGGGGGAGCAGTTATGGCTTCTCTCCTCAGTCCCCTCCTTGCTTCTCTGCTCATTCCCTCTCCTCACATTCCTGAGCAGTCACAGATGCAAACAAGCAGCTGGTTTTGAGCTGTTTCCAATGAGCTCCCTGCCCACAAATGTTAAGCTGAGGTTTGGCTCCAGCTGTTTGGGGACAAAGACAGCAGTACCAGGAGGACCAGAACGGGCACTCCACCTAATTTTTTTTTGGCTGCTGAGTATGGGAAGGTTAAACGCTGTCCTGGACTTCTAAGATGCTGTATGTGCTGCTGTGTCTATATTAGAGTGCCTGTATGTCTCAACAGAGCTGAACTCATAGGCAAGGTCTTTGTTTTCTAGGTACAAAACCACCAAATAAAATAGCAGGAACCTGAAAATCTCAGCAATTGCCACAGTTGGTCTTCTCCACTCCTAGTGCTGCCTCTCCAAAACAAAAGCTTCTCTCACGGACAGATAAGGCTCTATGGCTCTATCTCACACTTGCCAGTAACCTTTCTTGCATGACTTTGTTCAAAGACAGTTTCTTTTACCTGGGAAGAGCTTAGCAAAAGCATTTGTTTTATTGCAGCTTCTTTGAAGCAGTACATGTTGTAACACCTAATGCTGGGGCAAAGCAGGGACCAGCAGTGAGCAGCAGCCCCTGGGGTCCCTGCCAGCTCTCCAGCTTCTGCCAGCCCTCAGCATCCACCAACTCACACCCCAAGGAAACCTCCTGCCCTCCCCTCCATCTCAGTTTTGCTGTCCTGTCCCACATGTGCTGGGCTCAGCACTGCTTCCAGGTGATAAGCTGGAGAGTGCCTAGAGAAAGGAGGAATTGCTGTGGCAGCTTCCCTGTGCCTGCCACATTAGGCACATGAAAGAGAATGGCAGCTCCTTCCTGGTTCTGCTTTCAGCTGGGCTGACAATTTCCGATCTTTCACCCTTCTAAACCTCCATCTCCTCAGCCAGGCAGACTGCAGTTGAGCCACGTGCCCGAGCTGGCTCTGGGGCAGAACTGTCCCTGCAGAACTGAGACACCACAAGCCCCCACGCTGGCTCCCAGCTCCATATCCATCCCTCACCCACACACCTGAAGAGGGGAACATGGCAGCAGGAAGCTGATGGCAGTGGAGAAGGCTGATGACTAAATTCAGAACTGTTTTCTGTTAGGAAAGTCCAACTTCTTCCTCTAGCTACTGCAAGCCTGCACGGGGCTTGTCCCCATGCACTGGGACACAGGAGAACCTGACATGTCCCAGAAGGTGCAGAGACCCAGCCCTGCTGGCAGGAAAGATCCCAGGACCTGTTCTGTGGAAGTTAGTACCCTAAAGCCATAAAATTCCCTCAGTTCACAGCATTCCATGTGAGCTGCAGCAAAGGAATCACTCCTCTAGCAATCAACCACAGCACATACTGAGCTGCACTGTTGGTTGTTTTCTAACACCAAGAAAAGAGTATATATTGCAGACAAAATCAGAACAGTTCTTATTTCAACCGAACCTGACCAAGTCTCACAGAGGCTGTTCATCCTGAGATAGGCTCTCCCATGAAGAAAGGGGCATTAAAAGCAGATCAGCCCCAACCTTCCATAAGCATATTTCCTGGCAGGGGAATGCATGGACAAAATAATTTTTTAAAAGATAAAGGGGAGAGTTAGTTTCTCTGTTCTTCTTGAGCAAAAGAGTTTTTTGCAGTGTTTTCCACTTTTGGCAACAACCAAATTTAGATATTTTGGCTGGATACCCTCCACTTGCCTCAGCAGTGGCACCAGCTCTTTGTCCTGACCTGCTGTGAACCTGATCTGCCTCTGCCAACTGCCCTGGCCTGGCTGCCCTTGCCCTACCATGGCCCCCATCCATTGCCAGCCAGACACGGCGGCACCATGGAGCAGGTCCTGGAGCCTCCATCCTGCTGCTAAAGGCAATCTCTTCCCTTCCCAGCCCACAGGATGCTTTTCAGAAGCTTGGAAAGCCTGACCCGCAGGGTGCTCATCCCTCTGACTTGTCCTGCCAGGTTTCAACTGCTCCCAGGCCCATGGATTTTTTTCTTAATTGCTGCCTGCATTTCCTTATAATTTCTTTTACACTCCATTGCTGGGGACACAGAGCTGCTTTCATTTATCTCCAGAAACTTCTAATTTCACTTTCTCCCTCCCTCCTTGCTACTTCTGTTCATTTGCCTTTTCAGCAGATCTCTACCCAAACTGGCAATACATCACTTCTCATGACCCAGATGTTTTACTGTTATTTCAGTTCTTCTAAAGTACCATTCTTCTAATACTGTCATCTTAGAGCACTTGCTACAGATTCAGGAAAACTAGGATTAGGGCAAATCCAAGTCAGCAGGGAATGAAGAGGAAGGCTTGCTTTGAGCAGCAGGATCCATCTTAATCCATTGGGCACAGGCATTAGCAAGAGCTTCGTGATACAGGGCAAGGCAGAGATGATGCTGTAAGAAAAGGCCCCTTCTTTCACTTCTCACCCTATAAAAGCTGTCCAAGGTCACAGACAGCTGCTTGGCAGCACCTTGGCAGCTACCTGGCAGCACCTTCTTGGCAGGCCAGCAGGGACAGAATAATCACTGCACCTCCTCACTCCACACTTGCAAGAGGAAGCCAGAGCTGTCGTGCGTGCAAGGCTCTGGAGGACAGCCTGCACACCATTCAGATGTCCTATTGCAGTGCTAACCCAGCTGGCAACACCCAAATGGGAAGAAATGGAGAAAACAGCCTCATGAGAAAGCCTTATACACCCAAGCCAGTTGATCATGAATAATGGTCCAGCTTCAGCTGATTGGTTTTGGTCATATTGGTTTGTATTTCAGTGACCCTATTGAAGAGGAGTGAATGAAATACAAGTTTTACTACTAAATGTATGTATAGGGGAAGACATATGTCTGTCTCATTATTCATTGTATTTCAGAGCACAGAGGTAGACTTTCTTCTGCTTGCAATTGCTGCCTTGTCAGGAGCTGGGAGTATCTAACCATGTTAAACTGTCTAATTTGGGAATCATTCCCATAAATTCCTGATCTCATATTCACTAGAAAATTCTTGTGTGGACCAAATGCAAAATATAACAAGACATTTCCTAGTGATCAGCCCAGGGACATTAGTTGTTTCTTTGGTTTGCAGTAGTAGAACATGGACACCTGAAGGTCCAGCTCTGCTGTTCAATCACACAAAAGATACTTTGAACCTATAAAAGTTAGAATTTCTTTGGGTTTATTGCTCTCTTTAGTCTCATTAAGGTATTGAATTTTGTGTAATAACACTGTATGTATATACATTTCAAACAACTTGTTTCAAACTTTTGATTTTTTGAAGTGATTTATACCACATTTAAAATAATAACTTAAAAAAAAAAAAAAAAAGAGCCTGAAGACTCAGTCCTGTGTGTTCTGGAAAGGCACCTGGATTAAAATACAGATTAAGCTAACATTCCTGCAGAGGGAAGAAAAATAAGAGAGCAGGCAGACTGGTCCGAGTGGTCACTAGAAATCAGAAAAACCATCTAGGAAAAAATGATTACAAGTTCTTTAGCCACAAACCTATATAATTAATAAAGCATCTACTTTACTAGAGGATGGATGACTGAAACTCAAAACTTCTAAAGTCAAATAGCTGACCAAATTTTATTAAAGACTCTTCCAAGCCTTTTTCAGGAGAGTAAATGCATATTTTTAAATTTCTATTAACACAAGGACCCATGCCTTGGCTTTCAGACTAATCCAGTTAAAAAGCCAGGCAGACAGAAGACCCAAATCAAATGAAAATCACATTTAATCAGTTTCAATGATCAACAAAGTTGTTTTTCTTATAAATTGAGTTGATTTAATTCACACAATTGAAAACCACAGTTTTAGAAAGGATTTCATGTTCTCCAACCTTTATAATGATAATGGTTTTTTTTCAATCACCTGTCACCTGTCTTGATGGCTATGGTGATCATCCAGAAGATCTAGAGGTTTACAGAGCACCTAAGAAAGACTGATTTCCAAAGGATGATGAAAGGTCTTTCTTCTTCTTTCCTCCTCTATTATTGTAAAGGGGTATACATCCTCAGGTCATTGTAGGAAATAGGAACAAAACAGTCATTTGGTATACAAGGCTTCTCCCATCTGGCATGCAGGACCAGAACTGTGGAAGTAACCTGATTTTGGTTCTTCAAAAGGAAGACTAATGATTTTCCTTTCATTTTGAAATACAGAAATTTGAAGTAGCAAACCCAGCAGCAAACAAAATAGCAAGCAGATGAACCATCAGATGAAGAAAATTATAGTCTGTCCTCCTTAATGTTCCAGTTCCCTCATCTCTCTCTCCTTTACAGATACTGAGTATGACAGATGATCCTTACAGGGTCGGTCTGGCAAATCTGACTGGAAAATTCAGACTATATGCTTTGGTGGAGGCTCTAAAATTAAGCATTTTGAGAGAGCTGGGCGCACAATGAAGCGTCTCATTTATTAAAATTAAATGAGAAAATTATTATAAACCTAGTCCCTTCAAACATGTTAATGCTGGTAAGTATATATATATATATATGTTTGGCTTTATGTATCTGATAGATAAAGAGCTTGTCAAAATAATAGCAATGGCATACACTGTTCATAATAGACATGCCCATATTCATAATGCCTGTACTTCACAGGAAGCAGCCACATGTCTAATTGCTGTCATGAATTTATAGAAAATCAAGAGCATACATGATGCTGAAAGCATATGTTCCTTGCAGCCTTATGCATTTTATCGCTTACACTTACTATGTAGCTATGCCTTTGCTGACAGATCTCCATGTGCAAACCACTGTCAAGCTGTTTGTATGATCTCACGATTTTTTGCCCCATGCAGTGGTGCACACACCTCTCCCCCAGTCCCAGACACATTACAATCCAGAAACACTCCCTAGGCCTCAGCCTTGAAAAGGTGCACCTGGAGCTTATCAGGAGCACTGTCTGCTCCCAGGAAGGAGTACTGTCTAATGGCCACCTGGATTTCAACAAACAGCCTTGGAAACACATTTTTCTTGTCTGAACAACACCCCAAGTGAAATAATATTTTCATTATTGAATTTTCAAAGAAAGTTTCTGACCTGAATTGTGGCCAGGATGGAACATTACTATGACTAAAGCCACCTCTCTTGTGATTTTAAAAACAGCAGCCCCAAGTGAGACCCTGAGCTCTCCTGGACCACAGCAGCTGTGACAGCAACCTCCGTCTGCCTGGGACATCTCTCAGAGCCAGTGAACTCTTGAGTTTGCTCTGCTCAGAGGATCACTGGATGACGACGATGGATTCTGGGCTGATACTCCAACTCCTCAAGGCTCAACCCAGCTGAGAAGATGCCAAGGCATCTGAAGTGAGCACTTGGCTGAACTCAAGGGTAATTTTTCACAGGTACCTTGTACAGACTCTGTGTCTGTGTGAGCAAGCGTGAATGTGTTATAGCAAATTACTAGGAATGTTGCTCTCCTAGATTCTTAAGTACTTTAGATTTGAGAGTAAGGTCTGTAAGTGAGTTACTGGTTGTGCTATAGCAAATTCTTATGAATCCTTTGTTAAGTTGTTGATTCTAAGTTATGGATTAAGTGCTGTTAAATTTAAGCATTGTTAAGGATAATGGCTGTTGAGGTTTTAGGTATAAACTGTTGGTAAAAGTCAGGCTCAGTTTAGCACAAGGGTCTACTCTGAATCTTATGACTCAACAGTAGGGTCTTCTATATTCTTCTTTGCCCTTATTCTGTCCTATCCTTTTTCTGCCCAACCTCCTCCCCTAAACTTAAATGTTTAAAGACTTTAAACTCTTGTTGCACATTACAATACTCACAATGTTGCATATTATAACATTCACAGTGTTAATACCTTAAAAAAAAAAGTGAACACAATTATATACCTATAATTGTGAGGCTCATTTTCTTCCTGTAAAATAATATTTTAGAAAGATATTTTGAGAGAGAAATATTGTCACACCAGTTTTGTGAGAAAGAAAATAAAATTAATTCAAAAGATACCTATTTTTCTACATCCACATTTAACTCATATGGTCTCATTTAACCTCTATGTCTCAATAAAATGGTATAATTAATTGAGTGAATATGTTTAGTGCCATTTTGGATTCTTTTGTGGATTATACTGTCATTGAGGAATAGCGATACAAGTCAGTGGTGAAAAGGATTAGCCTGTCAGCTTCAAAGTTCTTAAAGGCAGTGTTTGTTCATGCATAAATGATAGATGTAAATGACTTGTGAAGAGTTAATGCATGATTAGTAATTGTTATCAACCAGCTACAGGCATGAACTCCATGTCTCACGAATAACTGGGCCACATTTTTATCTATACAAATCAAATCGATAAAGAATATAGATAAGGAACCTAGGGAAGACTCAGGCAGAGAGTTATTGTTGTGGTGTCATTTAACACCTTCTATATTTTCTGCCACCTAAACATTTTCTAAAGGCACTTATTGCATGCAAAGTGCTATACAGAATTAAATACCTGTCTTAATTTCCTCTACTTACGTAATAAAAAGGACAGACAAGCCTTGTTGGACAAGTCAAGACAATTCCATCCAATAAAAGTTTAAAGCATGATTCAGTATTCCTCCTGGGTGACTGTTTTGGAAAGTTACCTATTTGTTCCTGAGGAAAAAAGTGAGGACACTTGGAATGCAATATCACATTCCAATTTCCTTTTTGCCCACCATAGCATATGTATTATACTTAACTCACACTGCTGATGTGCTTTACTGTAGTAGTTGCTCTTTACTTAAATTCTTCTTGATTTGCACTCAGTCTGAACAGCTGTCAGCTACCTGCTAGACATATGGCGCCAAGGGCCCGCAGGGCAAATTTCTTACAACCCACAAGATGCTCAGTTGCAGTCTTTGGAACACTTTTAGCACACTGGCATGGTGTTGTAATGAATTGTGCCTATCCCAGGCTGAAATTCAAAAGTGGACCTGAGCCTCAAAATTTTTACCTAAAGAGAACAGATACTTTCTGCCTTTAAGAGAGCTATTTCAGCAAAATCTTAGTCTAAGGTCTTAGTTTGGTTCTTAGACTAAAAAATTGATATTCTCTGTATTTGTGCTAACATATATAAGTCTAAACTTTGGAATCTGTCCCCTCATCCTGATTTAGCAATTCAGAAAAGGGACGCCACCATAACAATTGAGAGAATGTCTGGGTTTTGACACCAGTGTGAAGGATCCATGCATGTTAAAGGATCTGCCTAAGGAGATCCCAAAGACATTAATTAACTTACTCTGAAATTAAAGCTCTGCTACTTCTTTTTTCAGAAAGCCAGGAGAACTATTGCTTGGGTGAGGAGTGAAATGAGGACTGTGAAATGCAGTGGAATCATTACCTATACAGCAGTGGAAGTCCTGGAGAATGAATGAACTCAAAAAGAAGAACAGCTGCCTGAGGCACCGACACAGGTATGTGACAGACTTTTTAAGGAGATATTTTTCAAGAATAGGAAATGTTGGACAAAATTAGGGGTTGGAACAATAACTGCTTTATGAACGCTCTTGACTGACTATACTTCTAAGAGGCTTGAATACAATTAAGCATGCTAGAAAGGCCATGTCCTTCTAGTTTGAAAAAAACCACTTCAGAGTAATAATAATTACATACTTGATGCCTAGTTATTACACTACATGATTTCTCAGAAATTATAATAGCAACTAATAATTTCCAAAATAGAAACTTCCAAAAATATGCTACTCAGAAATCCCAGTGAAATCCCATTCATCCTAAAATGACAGCTTGTTATGAAAACAAGTATTTTACCCATTATGCCTGAAATGTACAGGGTAAATTACATACCTTACATCAACATTAAAAATAAATCTAGCACTGAAACTTCAAGAAACTGTGGTGGAAGTTTATGTGCTGCTAATTTTTTTAAAATATCTAACTGTGAACGTAGGTGCTAGAGGATGGGTGGTCATACAATATTAAAGAACACACTGACCTCTTAATGCATCCTTAACACAACTTTCTTTTGTCTAAGACGTTATCTTTCCTGTCTTCAGCTTGGAGAGATTCATACATGCTAATGGATCTGACATCAGTGTTCCTGGAGAGAACAATTTTTATGCTAGAAAAAGTATCTCCTCATTTTCAGATTACATCTGATTATTGTTAAATTTCTGCCTTCACGTAGGTTCACTTTAACACCAACTTGGGCCAGTAAGCAGGGCCATTACCTTTAGTGTAATTATTCACATCCTTAAGAGTGTGTTGAAATGCCTTTTTTGATTAAAGCTCTGTATTTTATGTTAGCATTTTTCTTAAATATAATAGTTAAAATCATAGATCCTGCAGTTATTTTAAATGCCAAACTCAATGAAAATATTAAATATTGAAAATTTAAAAGATTATGACTGGGGTTTGTCTTACCAGACTGATCTATTTTCTCAAAGTACCATTCAGCTATTCTGTATGCAGTATGAATTCAGTAGTGTTCATATGAAGACCATGCAGTCATTAAATATTTGATTAAGATTACCAAATGACTTCATAAAAGCAGCCATGCTACTTCAGACCACCGGACCCCATAAAACAACACTTGGTCTGCACCAGTGGTGACAGGCAGGTGTCTAGGGAAGGGTATGAACAGGACCAGCAGATGTTACTTTTTACCCAAATATCTTTCCAAACTCCAACCCTTTTCTACTCAGGGGATTTCTTAATACCATTGTGCAAGTACACAGACCATATTATATTAGATCAAGGGGCACTGCTGCCCTGCCACTCCAAGATTAGGAAAAGAAGAATATGGGGAAGCTTGAGTGCACAGAGGAACTGTTGGACTGCAGAGAGAGTCTGAGACTGGCTGTTGCCACCCTCCAGTCCAGCATTATAGCTCTGCTCAAAGAAATAAACTCCCATAGGACAGGAAAAACTGGATAATTAGGAGCCAGAACCCCCAGGGTCTTTATGACATTGTTTCCTTTTGATTCACAGTACATGTGCATAAGTGTTTGCCCCAGTGTTTCTATTTCTTCCCCACTTCTCTTGTTTCATTGCCCAGACTCAACTCAGATTGGCAAACAGAAGTGGTTTTTAATTTTTATTCTGATCCTTCCTTACTTCTCCTGTGATCTGACCAATAAGTTTGTGAAGAAAGGTCTTAGGTTGGTATACAGGCATCTGGATCCAAGCATAGATTTTGAGTGAAGATAGACCAGACAGAAACTGTTCTGCTTTCCAGTCCCGTGACTAGAACATGTCTCTGAATCTGCCCTGAGTACATCTCAGAAAAGAGCCTCCAGAAGCCTTTTTCCATTTTATTAGAGTCCCTTGCTGCTGGAAGTGCATCTGACCAGCGAAAGGCCTGCTGAGACCACACTAACAAAGGACCTAGTCAATCTCTTTATGACTGGCATGTGAACCAAAAGCTGAGACAGAGGTACTCTATACCAATATAATGAACCAGTAAAGATGTCAGCAAACTGGACAGTGACTTTAGGGACAGCTGCCATAGTCACTATATCTAGCTGGTAGCAGCAAGGATAGCAGAGGTGTATCTCTAATGGGTTTTGCAAAATTTAAAAGTCCCATCAACATTCTCTACTATCCAGGGAGGCCTCTTTTCTGGTGGCTCATCTCATCAAGCTCCTTACAGTCACTGACAATCTGAAGGCTCTTAATTACTGACATTATTTACTGGTTACTTAATGGCCTAGATGCTGAGGGTGATTTTTTCTGGTGGAAAAGTGATAGTATAAATAAAATGCATCCAAGGCAGACGGTTTTAAAATTGCAAAAGGAATAAATATGATCGATGTCGCAGTTACACTCCTCAGTTATGAAACTCAGGAAAAATAGATTATGAGAGACATTTTGCTGCCATTCAGCTTCCTTTTGAATATTTTGCCATGCTGCAGTGGCATGCTGCAATATGGTGTGATGCAAACACAGCAGCTTGCTGTCCAGAGCAGTTTCCAGCCTTTCCATCTACAGATCTCAGGCACACATCCCAAGCTGTCTGACCTCAGATTGCTTGGACCTTGTCTACCACACAAGCTGTCCTTGCTTTATTCCTTGCTTCAGTCACTTTATTCCTCTCTTAATTCCTATTTTGGAGTTTCCCAGTCCAGCCTCTCAGCACCCACTCTAATCTAATCTTAATGACTACTGTCAGCCTGTCCAATCCCACTCTCTGAGTCTTGCTTGAGGGCCTGAACACTAACACAGAGCATGTGGGAGATATCAGGGCTCTCTCACCCATTGCCAGCATGGGGGACTCAGTTCCAAACTGCCTGGGTGGGCTCACCAGTGAAGCCTTGATTGGAATTAGGGACGTCTAGATAAAACAGTTTTAGACAACTGGCATAAAAAGGAGATGAGTTACACTGCTTAAGTTAGATGTTTAGGCTGGCATTCACAAGCTAGGAAGGTCTCTGGTTGAATGGTGACTGAACAGCACTGGGCATTGGAAACCCTTTCTAGGGGAGGGGGAACAAATCATGCTGTTATGTTGAGGTATGGCCAGATGATAAGGACTAGCATTAATTAGGATTAGCACTAATAAGGTTTGAACTAGACCACATTTCCTTGTTTGCCTATGCTGAGATACACAACACAGCCCAATCCTCTTAAAGTCAAATGATTTCACTCCTGCTTTATTCACTGGCAGTGCAGGCTAGTGCACTGCCAGCGAAAGGTTGCCTCGGTGTGTTTTGACAAGCCCATATTGTATGCTTCTTAGCACCTCATCTTTTAGGCGTATACAATTTGATGGAACAAATATGGTATGTCCTTTCCCTTTCTAGATTTTCACATTCTTCTTTTGCTCTCTTGATATTTGAATAGAACTGAACCAGCACCAGGTTCACAGTTCCAGCAATGTCTTGTTTCCTGTATTTAAATATGTGACTAACTTAAAAATTACTAATAATCAGATTAGTACCAATTCTCTGAGTTTTCAGATCAGTAGCTAAGTTAGTCATTTCAAAAATGAAATTACTTCCTTTTTTTAATGGTCTTATTAAATCTACTTCAAGTACTGGACCCTTTGCATAAAAGGATATAAGGCTACTCAACAATGCATAACTTTGCTGTTTGTTAAATATATAAAAATTAACTGAACAATTCCCTTTAATAAATACCTTGACTTGGAGCTTTGCAGAGATACAGATCACAGCAAAACATCAAAATCTTGACATGCTTACTGTGATTTACTGAGATGAAAAGGCTGTATATAACTGATAGCACTCTATGCAACACGTTATCATTATATCTGAAATGTTCCAGTGAACTTTTTGAATGAACCAAACAAAAAAAGAGACCTGACAACTTGTTCAAAAGTATGGACAGCCCTTGTTCAGATACAGTTAATTAAAAAAAAAAATCCCTTTTGGTACATTCTGAACCAGGATTTTGTGCTCTAGTTATGGAATATCTTTGTCAGTGTAGATTAAAGGATTTTTTATTGTTCTTCTTGTCTTTCAAAAAAACTTTGTTACCAGTTAGATATTTACAGCACAAGTTCAGAGCAACAGTTTTGTTATGAAAGTGGTGGAAAACAAACAAATGCAAACATTAAAGTGTAAAGAAATACAACCAAAACCTTTTATTAGCTTAGCCAGAAAAAAGGCCACATAAAAAATCTTAATTTTTAAAAAAAAAATCTTTTTTGCAAAACTAGACACTGATGTTTACTGATGATTCAGTCCAAATATGAGTTTCATGTGCAATTTGATTGACAAAACACCCAAGCATGGTCCACATCCTGGCCTGCTCTGAGCACATGGCAATTGTGTGGAAGGAGATCCATTTATCCAAAGCAGACCCAACTCTGGCCATGCAGGGATCTCCCATCCAGATCTGCTGGGAGAAAGTGCTGCTTGTCACTGATGTTTAGCAAGGGATGATTCCCAGCTCTGAAAGCACTGCTTTCTTCCTCTTTCAAAGGGGAAAGCCACACAAAGCTAAGCTGTTTGACTTTGCCTTGGGACAGAGTTGCAATCCTCATATATCACAGCAGTGATTTCGGCTCAGAAATAAAGTCAGGTTTTGCCATTTCCTGAATGAACTCAAAAAAGGAAAAAGACCAAACCAACAAAAAAAGGAAACAAAGGGGAAAGGGGCAAAGGAAAAAAAAAATCTTCCCAGATAAGACCCTAGAATAGAAATGGAGCCCCTATAAATGACCTTTTTCTGTTGACTTCACAACTGAGGCTATCCACATCATGGGAGAGGGGCTCCCAAACCTGCTTGTTTGTTTCCTGAGATGAGTTAGCAGTAAAGTTCCTATTAGCATTTGCATTACTAAAATCTCCTCAGGACTTCCAGGAGACTCATCTTATTTTCACTGCCTTGGTGAGCATTAATTCTTCAAAACTATTATTGTCAGTGTGCCATGAGAACATTATGTTTCCGGAGATAAAAACTTAAAATCTTACCTTTCCTATAACACATCTGTCCATAGATTCTTGCTCTCCTTAAGAAACTCGGGCATTTCCTTGATTCTGACAAAGTACAGATCTTCATTCATGGGCATGAACTAGCTGTGATTTGGGCTTCACTGTTAGGCTGCTGCAAATTGAAGAGATTCTTTAGACATGTGGTTCCTGTCTGGTGGCTGAAGTGAAAATCCTATTTTAAGGGACACTAAGATGTTGCACTGACATTACTAAGTGGTGCACATGTGTTGTATTTCTGTATGGTCCTAGGATTGGGTATGTGTTTTTAAGAAAAATTATATTTGTGCAAGCATCTGACCATAGGCACGCACTGCATGTGTTTGAAGGGGTAACGTTGCAAGTGAGGTGAGCCAAGGGCACTCTGGTAAGTGGCTCCAACCTTGGTTCCACCAGGGGAGAAACCATTTCCCAGCACGGCAGTCACACACTCTGGCACATCCTGCAAGACTCCAATTGTAAGTGCAAGGCATTTTCAACCCCTCTGGTACTCTAAACAACAAATGTGCAGCTATTCTTCCCCCAGAGCAAAACAGTCATTTCGAGTTAACTTCACATTAGCCATTTAGTGTCAGTAAAAGAAAATACCAGCTCTTTATCTGTTTCTCCCAAGACTGTGGGATACGAGTAATCTATTAGCATCCAGCCAGCATGGATTTATGAAAGGCAGGTCTTGCTTGACCAGCCTGATCTCCTTCTCTGGCAAAGTGACCCACTTGGTGGATGAGAGAAAGACTCTGACTGTTGTTTATCTGGAATTCAGTAAAACCTTTGATGCTGTTTCCCACAGCATTCTCCTGGAGAATCTGCCTGCTTACAGCTTGGATGGGTGCACTGTTCTCTGGGTAAGAAACTGGCTTGGTGGCCAGGCCCAGAGAGTGCTGGTAAACAGAGTTCCATCCAGCTGGCAGCTGGGCACCAGTGGTGTCCCCCAGGGCTCAGTACTGGGGCCAGCCCTGTGGAATGTCTTTATTTATGACCTGGACGAGGGGGTTGAGTGCACCCTCAGTCAGTTCACAAATGACACCAAGCTGGGTGGGAGTGTTCACCTGCCGGAAGGTGGGAAGGATATGCAGAGGGATATGGACAAGCTGGATCATGGGCCAAGGTAAATTTTATGAGATACAGCAAGGCCAAGTTCTGGGTCCTGCACCTGAGTCACAACAACTCTGTGCAGGGCTACAGGCTGAGGGCAGAGTGGCTGGAAAGCTGGCCAGTGGAAAAGGACTCTGGGGCTGCTGGGCAACAGCAGCTGAACATGAGCCAGTGTGTGCCCAGGTGGCCAAGAAGGCAAATGGCAATATTGTGGCCAGAAGGACAAGGGCAGTGACTGTTCCCCTCAGCACTGGTGAGGCCACACTTTAAGTCCTGTGCCCAGTTTTGGGCTGCTCAGTATAGAAAGGACTTGGAGGTGCTGGAGCATGTTCAGAGAAGGGCAATGAGGTTGGTGAAGGGTCTGGAGAACAAGTCCTCTGAGGAGCAGCTGAGGGAGCTGGGGATGTTTAGCCCAGAGAAGAGGAGGTTCAGGGGAGTCATTATTACCCTCTACAACCTGAAAGGAAGCTGTAGCCAGGTAAGGGTTGGTGTCTTCTCTCAAATAAAAAGCAACAGGACGAGAAGAAACAGCCTCAGGTTGTGCCAGGGGAGGTTTAAATTGGAAATCAGGAAATTTTCTTCACAATATGGGCTGTGAAGCTACGCAGGGAATGGGTGAGTCTCCATCCCTGGAGGTATTGAAAAGACACATGGATACTCAGTGGTGAACTTGGGAGTGCTGAGTTAATGGTTGGATTCAATAATCTCAGAGGTCCTTCCTAACCTAAATGGTTCTATGAAGTGTACCACAGCTAATGGTTTTCTCTTTAAAGTTACTGCAGCCACACTGAAACATATGTTGGGAATACAGTCTTTTGAATATTTGTCTTCTTGATAGATAACCAATCCGTGTTTCTCAGTAAGAAAACCTATTAATTAATTTTTATTTCATTTTCAAAATTGTTTTTTGGAATTCGTATTAAAGTTGTGAAAATATGTTCTTTTGGTCTACAAATTACATTCTTTCTGTTTTACACAGAAACTGTTACTATCCTGACACCAAACTCATTTTTCTTAATGGACTCAATCCACTGTCAGCAAAATCAACGAAGTGCATTTTTCATCAGTCTTAATGGGATCTGGAAAAGGGCCCGAGTTTCTAAATAAAGCCAAATACTGGGCTGATTCTGTATTCAGTTATACCCATGCAAACTGGAAATCAGCCAGTTGGCAACTTCTTTTTTCTTTCCTTCTCTTTTGTGTTTTGTAACAGAAAAATATCCCACTTTATTAGGGTGAAAAAGGTAGAAGCACAAGATTACAAGGATAAAAATTCAATTCCCTTTTCAAGTGATGTAACACTTGATCTGTATGCCTCAGCTCAGAAAGAGATTTGTAAATTACCCAAATTTCAGCATATTAAATAATTTGCAGCAGTGTTAGGGTTGACATGACTTAAATGTGGCTGCCCACATGCTGAAAGAGCCTTTTCTATTGCTGACTATTGGCTGAGTATAACAACACTCAAACAGTATTTCTTAAGTGGCACCTATGTATGAGGCAGGCGAATGTAAAGTAAAGCTATCACATCTGTTCCACTCACCTCTTGTCCTTGGAGACTTTCTTCATTTATTTGCTTTGGCAAAGTATAGAGATTTTTTGCTCAGTCTGGCATCTCCATGTATGTAAGGATATTATAACACAATCCCTGAATTTGAGACACAGGTGGATTATGACAATGGCTTAAACAGCAGAGAGCTTTAAAAGCAAGAATGACAGTCTGCTTAGTTTTCAAATAACGACAGTTTCTAAACAATTCCTCACACATAAAAATGGCAGAAAACCTTGTGTGGTTGAGAACATGGTTGCCAATGACCTCACTACAGCTACCTCAAAAAACAGGAAAAGACAGTGCAGCACCTGGTAATATTTCCTTTCTCCTCTATTGTCTGCCAAAATCACTTCTCATATTTAGGAAATGTTTAGCTCTTATGTTTTAGTTCTGGAAAGCTTAATAATAACTTTCCCTGCTTTATAAACTTTATGAGATCAAATCATTCACAGCAGACAGATAAGATGTAGTTTCAAAACTTTTCCTTCATTCTCTGAGTTTCTCTTTGAAAAGGAGGGTGATTGCCATAAAAAAAACTCTAATACCTCACTGGAAAATAAAGGCACTTCTGTACTTTGTTTTGTTAAGTCTCTACCTTATATGAAGAAAGAGAAATCCTTTTTTCCTGTGTCTTGCATAATGTGTAGCTTATACAAAGAGGAATGGTTAATAGTTTATTGAAACCACCATCTACAGGAAGAAGAATATGGTAGAAATCACAGCTAAAATGCAAACTGGTGTGGCAGATGAGCAGGCCTCCAAGGTAGGCAGGCAGGCAGGCAGGCAGGCAGGCAGTGATTAATCTTGAAATCCTTTCACTTGACAAAGAACACAAGCAAATACTTCCTTCCATCCTTATGGACTTATGTCCACCAACAGATTCTACCTGTACTGTTCTGCATTTATCTGTTAATGTGTTCTCAATAAAAAATATGGTAAAGTCCCATTTTCAAGCAGGAACAAATTAAATAAAATAAAAATAAGCCCCTAATTCTTCCATCATTACTCTGTTCCCTGCTTTTGAGCCAAGGTCTAACTCCTGTTGATGTCCATAGGAGTTGTTATAGTAGAGCAATGAGAAAGAATATACACATATACCTGTTCTTTAAAACCTTTTAAAACTTCAGCCAGCCTTTCAAAAGAACAGATATTGCTAAAGAAATCCATGCCTGCTCACAATACCATTCACTGGTGACACCTGGCTCTGCCTGTGGCCAATGTGCTGTCCCTGTCTTCTGCACAGGTTCAGTTCAAAACTTCCAGGCTCCAGTGGACATCAGTGCATCATTTCAAAGACAAACACAGCCACATTTTAACACTTTGGAAAATGTGACTGTGCAAGATGCTCTGCTGGAATGCTTGGTAGAGACTTATTGGGTCAGAGCATGTTTGACGAAGTTCCTGGAAATTTTTTTTTTTAGTTCTGTTTCAAAGGCTATAATAATTAAATAAGCAACACAAACATCAGTATGATCAATATGAAATCAGTTATAGGATTGTTTCCCTCCTTGGGTATTAATCACTAGTTAGATAAACCTTAAGGAGTACAGAATACATACCTTTCCCATGAAGAAAATGAGAAAAAGCCTTGATAGAAACACAGTTTAGAAATACTTTCCAGAATACTTATCTACAGGACTGTAGGCTGAGGGAGATATTCTCAGACAGTTGTCATGATGGTGATATGTCAATGACCAGAGTTTACCAGTTCAAATTACCAAATATTCTATCTTGAAGGAATTTGAGAGAAACTAGACCCCAATTAGTGATAAATCCTACTTAGGCAGAAAGAGCTATTGTTTGGGCTGTCATGCTGGCTGATGGATTTTCTCACATACAGGAGTTATGTTTCATCAGGTTGTTTAATTCTTCCAGTGACAATTTAATACATTTAACTTAATACACTTTTTAGTAGTGTTTTTTGTTGGGTTGATTTTATTTATTTTCTTTTTGACTCACTAACTAGATTTTTAACCCATTTATTTTGCTCAAAGCCAAAAACCTTTCACTTGTTGCTAGACCTAAGTTTGACTGCACGTGTTTAATACACAGTACAGATTTTATCAATATATGCCCCACCTCTTTCTTATTTGGAGCATTACACTTGTCCTTTCCTCATAATTAACCCTCCTTAAATCTTGCTTTCAGTAGAAAAAAAAGAAAGTGATGAATGATGCAAGGCCCCACCAGTGACAGAACTTTTCCGTGTGGAAATACTAACTCATTCCAGTGCTTTCTAAGATACGAGGTAACATTTAAAAAGCACACAAACAATTTGGCTAGATATTTTTTGATTTTTTTAAAGATTGCATTGTGAAATATACCATGTGATATGGTATTTTTATTTAACATCACTTGATTCTTGTCTTTATTCAAAAGCTTAAGTATTCTAAAAAACAGCTTCTATTGATACGAGAGTTCAAAGTGCCTTTTTGTATATATTTTTCAGATTATCTGTTGTTTTGATCAGACCCACAAAAAAGAAAAAAAAAGAAGAAGAACATTTTGATGCTTAAATTCTATTAGAATTAGTTAATTTTAAAATAAAAAGTCAAGGTCACTTCTATCACACATGCATTTTAGAGATCATCCTTTCCATAATCCATGAATTTATAATAATTATAACTGGTAGATAAA
Source organism: Polioptila caerulea (assembly GCA_013397295.1). Lineage (NCBI taxonomy): Eukaryota > Metazoa > Chordata > Aves > Passeriformes > Certhiidae > Polioptila > Polioptila caerulea. The sequence goes on along the minus strand of VYXF01010429.1, from coordinate 24,084 downwards.
AGTACAATCTCAGATTCTTGTTTTATTAGAGCCTAGCTGACTTGTAACTTTGATAAATAGCACTGTCTGTAGAGCAGTCCATCCTAGTATTTATTATTGGTCTTGACCACAGTATCATAGAATATGCTGAGTTGGAAAAGACCCACAAGGATCACTGAAGTTCAACTCCTGCCTCTGAACAGGACAGCCCCAAGAATCACATCATGAACCTGAGAGCATTGTCCAAATGCTTCTTGAACTCTGTCCATGGTCACCCAGGTTCTGTGACCACATTCCTGGGGAGCCTGTTCCAGTGTCCAACCACCATGTGGGTGAAGAACCTTTTCCTGTTATACAACCTAAATGTGCCCTGACACAGCTTCAGGCCATTCCCTCAGGTCCTGTTACTGCTCACCACAGAGAAAAGATCAGTGCCTGCCCCTCCTGTGCCCCTCACGAGGAAGGTGTAACTGCAGTGGGGTCTCCCCTCAGTCTCTTCTCCAGGCTGAACAGACCAAATGTCCTCAGCCACCCCTCACAGCTTCTCCTCAAGGCCCTTCACCATCCTCATGGCCCTCCTTTGGACACTCTCTCTAGTTTAATGTCTTTTTTATATTGTGGCACCCAAAACTGCACTCAGTGCTTGAGGCGAGGCTGCCCCAGCTCAGAGCAGAGCAGGACAATCCCCTCCCTTGCCTGGCTGGTGCAGCTGTGCCTGATGCCCCCCAGGACACTCCTGGCCCTCCTGGCTGCCAGAGCACAGTGGCTCATGTTCAACTTGGCATTGACCAGGACCCTCAGGCCCCTTTCTGCAGAGCTGCTGTCCAGCCTCTTGTTCCCTTGGTGTCAAGCACAAGGTTTAGTCTGAACCAAAATTCAGAAAAAGTCCCAGAGGGGCTTCAGGGAAATTTTGCCTGGAATTTTTTATGAACAAGTCCCAAAGGAATATCATAAAAAGGGAAGGATGTGAGAAAAATGAAAAGTATTTACCAAATTCCTGCAACTACTTTCTTAAATTACATATATTCCTGGCATCCATGCACATGAGTACTCGGCACTTCCTTACTTTTAGTGTTGAACTCCAGCATTGTTGTGTTTACAAGTAATTATTATTTACTTTTACTTAGTCGCAAAAGAAGAAAGCATCAAAAATAAATCTCTCAGGCGGGTTTTTCCCTTACACAAGAAACACCAGCCACATGAAACCTTATGAATGGTTACCATAAAAGCTAAAAACAAACAAGGATTTCTTGAAAATGCAATTGCTCAATATACCCAAAAACTGCCAGCTGCAGTTTCCACTTTAGGCTATTGACTTCATAACCTTACCCAACCCTTCAGAAATTTCCTGGTCAACAAGATTTTTTGGAAGGTTTATGGAAAAAACAAACAAAACAAAACAAAACAAAAAATCCATTAGTTTAAATTAATTTCCTGAAGACTGAATTACTTCATGAGAAGTCAGACTAAACAATTGTAAAAGTTACTAAAAGTAAACCAGTTTATCACCTTAAAGGAACAAAGGCAAATAAGCAGACAAGAAAACTTGTTGGAAACTAACTCTTTAGACTACCATTTTGAAAGACTATTCATATATTCTCTGAATATTTCTTTTTCTGTATTGAAAGAAAAGGTATTGCAGTGCATTTTCTATTTTTTTTAATTTTAAGTACAGGCTTCAGAGAAATTCAAAGGCATAAATTAGGAGTAAGATTTCAGACTAAAAGGGTTAATTTTTCATGAAAGTTTGGGTCATGGTCATTCCTTCTCTAATTGGATAATATATTTACAATTGTGACTATTTAAACTTGTAAAAATGATTCTCTATGCAAAAGAATGAAGGGCATTTTTAGCAAGTGTATTCAAATGAGAGAGAGAAGAGAGGTATTTTGTGAGAATACTTTTGCTCTGCATTTACTGCTGTTAGCATATTCCTGTCCTCAGTAGTGACCTTGGTGGGACTACTCACATGAACCAGTTCACACACATGGCAGTATTAGGCTGTTCTATGAGTCCATGAGGAACACAGCCCCGTCTGATTCCTAGTTATAGTTAGTGATTCTAAGAGAAAAAGAGACAGAAATTAACAAAGAATTGTCCAGAGGATTGTTAAGGATTTAATGAGAAAGTTGGATTTCCATCTTAATAAGATTGCTGTTATATTTTTGTTTACATAGCAGCTTGGACAGCTGGTCTGGCTATAGTCTATCTTATGTGCTTTCAGGCACTTGATAAAAATTATCTCTATAATTTCAGACCTAGGTCTTATGAGGTACATTGTCTATATGGAACAAGATAGAGAAATTACCATTAGGTTAAAATATGCAAATTACTTTTAGAAGTTTTCCCATTTTTTAATGAAAACTGTCAACTCACATGTTGTGATTTCAAGATTTCAAAACTAGAAACTCAACCAACTGAAATCTGAATTTTAAAGAAAAAGTATATAAAACAAAAATTTTCATTAGAAGTGCTTGTTACCAAAAATATCTACAAGAGCATTATTTTCTTTCAGCAGAGGCTTACAGACTTTCAGTCACAGAAGAGTTGTCCACCGTGCTGCATAGGAATGGGATAGAAAATGCACCATCATACTGTACTGAAGGTCTAATGAAGACCAAGTATCTTTTGTTTTGTCTTTTCGTATTTCAGGAGGCTTTTGGAGGGATTGCAGAAGAGCCAGTAACTTTCTAGTGAGCTTCATGGATAGCTGAGAGAGCATGGTGCAGAACTTCCTTCTGCTCCAGAGGCTTATCTGTGGGAATACTGGTGTGAAAAAGCATCAGTCCTGCTTTTGGATCCCTGCTCAAAGCCACATACAAGCAAGTGCAGAAATACTTTTAACCAAATGTTTCCAATTACTACTGTGTTTGGGGGTTTTTTTCCCCTTTTTGTTTCTCTACTCAAGTTTGCTGCTTCTTATTTTGATGAGAGAAAAGTTAAGATGTTTGTAAGGACATAAAATATTAATTGAAATAAACATAAGGCTAGACCCTACAAGCAGCTTTCAAACCAAACTGTAGTTTAATTTGTGCATTTCTATTTAAGTGCACATCATGTTCTGATACCCACAGGGTTTAACAGTTACAAACTGTTAGGTATGCTTAGGAGACCTTAATTAGATTACTAGATTACTTAAGAGAGGCAAGTTCTCCACTCACTTTTTCTAAATTTTTATTTAAACAAATATTTGACACTGTGGTTTCAAAATATAAAGCAATTTGTTCCTGGTGTTTCACAACAGACATAGCTAGTGGCTCTTTCTGACTTCTCATTTCTCTCCTGACAGCAGGGATGGCTGCAGAGTCGTCAATCCTGACAGTGCTGAGTGAGTTAAAATAGGTGCTGCTCTGTAAAACACACTTTGAAAAATTTTTGTTTTTCTTGAAACCTTAAGGTGGTTTTATTATTTCTTCTCCTTTGACAGCCTATTAAAAGCTTCTTGTCTACCTGCCACAGGCATTTGTTTATAGCTTTTCCACCCAACAAAAGTATAATGAGATTCCTGCCCTGAAGGTTGGGAGTTGTAAGATGAATGAAGAAAAAAAATTGTTTTCCTGGCTGGAAGTGACTGTAGCCAAGGACCACAGAGATTCCTCTGGTGTCAGGTCTGTCACCAGCAGCCATGCTCCTTCCTGTACCATAACTGCCTTGTGTTTTTTTTCTGAACCAGGGCATCCTCGACAGATAGAGGAACCGACAAAGTCAGAGGGGCAGTACTGGCTGCAGGAGGTTGCAGAGGGATTTCCAGGTAGACCAGACTGGACATGAATGAGCAGGAGCAAGCACAATTTTTCTGAAATCATTTTAGCAGGACAGGAGAACCTTGGCAGTCCTAAGGTGTTTAGTCAGTCAACATTTCTGTAAACAATTATACAATTAATTTTAAATGTAATTTCATTCCAGGGGTCAGTTTCAGGTTGCTGTCACACAGGCCTCTTCCATGGGGAGATTTGTTCAAGGGTGATCTCTGAATACACAAAAAAGCAAAAGAGGAAAAAAATTCAGTCAATTCAAAAAAGAACAGTCCTGGCTTGAATAGCAAGCAATGAATCAGGGAAAGACCAGGACTTTATTCGAACAGTGATGGACTGAATAGCAAGCCTTGTTCTCTGTATTCTGTAGTTTTCAAGCCTTGTTCTCTGTATTCTGTAGTTTTACAGTTTACCATTGCAGGATTTGAATTTAAAAAACTGACAGGGTACAATAAAACACTGTAGAAAGGATAAAATTATCTTCAAATACAGAGGAACAAATGCCAGTATGGAAGCTGAGGAGTCATAATCATTCTCTCATAGAAAAAAAACACCCTGTTCTTGCTTAGATAATTTCAGCTCAGGCCTGGTATTAGAAATGCAAGGCTTTGTACTGATACACACCCCTCTCCTTTTTTCTTTCAGTTCAAGGGCATGACATAGACTGAACAAGTTCCGTTTCCTTAGCCAGGAATTCCTACAAGGTATGTTAATGTCTGCTGAGTCACAAATATCCTTCTTTTTCCTTTAATTTCTTTTTGGAATAGAATCTCCTTTTTGGACAACTAAAACCAGGGCACTGGAGCTGAGATCTGATACCAAACCCCTTATGGTCAGCAGGAAATATATTTCTGTAGGTGGACTTGGCTGCAACTGTCCCCAGAATTAGCCTAAATTATTCTATAATGCAAAATGACTCTTCACCTGGAGAAGTTGGAGAATAGGAAAGAGATACAAAATGAAACTAGATTAAGACAAGATGAAAGGCATCATCAAGATAGTTTATAAATTTGTGTTTAAGTTAGGTAAACTATTTGAAGATTGTATATCCCAGCCAAGTTTCTCTTTCCCAGCACAATTGATTTGCAGGCACCATTCAGACACATTGCAAAGAAAAGAAAATGCATTTTCTAGTAATTCGAACATCATGATCAAAGAAAGAAGAAAACAAAACCAAACTAGTGCCACTTCTGTTTCTTTTAGTGCATTGCTTTTAAAATTTTGATCTCATTTTACATTTTCTATATGGTCATATTTTTCCACCAAGGAGTCAGCACATAATTGTGGCCATATGCAACAACTCCTTAGATATGACGAATGTTTAATATTGCCTCATAATCAGTACTTCTAGCAAAATTGGCAGGGATTCAGACAGGATTTAAGGACATTATAATCAGGTTCATAGCTGTGGGTGGAAAAAGGAAGGAAGTCTTAAGATATTTTTAATCTACCATGCTAACTTCAAGTTGTTGTAAGTGCAATTCTCTCAATATAGTTATGTTTTATTTGGAGCAAGGCAGATTAAAAGTCCTTTCCCTGGATATTGGTCAATGCAAATAACATCATCACATAGAAGTTCATATAGTATTAATTTCAAGGATATTTTTTTCTAGGCAATTCTAAGGAGGTTTGAACTTTACATTTAATTTGAAGAAAGGGGTTTGTTTGAAGCTTACTTGAATTTGTCAAAAACCATCAAATTGATGTGGACTAGAAACCTTTCATTATCTGTACAGCTGCCATTTTGCTGCCACAATTGTGAGTATGTCTTTCCTAAAGCTTTCCAGGGTTAAAATATATATTTCTACTCTCAGGATGGATATGAAACAAGGTATAAAAAATGAGTAAAAAAAAAAATTTGAAACCAATATTATGCTCATCCTTCATTTCAGAGGGTATTTCCAGTCATGTAAAATTGGCACTTCATGCTATGTATCCCTCAGTACAGTCAGAATTAAAACACTGAATTATTTCTTTAGCTGTCTGCATGTTAATCTTGTTAGTATAACAGACTAATTTGAGAGAGTGAATTAGATTTTCCTCTGACACCTATTACATGCATAGAGTTAGTTTAACAGTATAATCATATTTACTAACACTTTAAACAAGGAGATATTTCTGTGTCATGCTCTAGTGATGAAGTCTGAACCAAAAATATCACTCAACTTCAGTCCTTGATGAGAGGCTGAACTGGGAAATTCCCATATTAGCAAAGAGTTTGAATGTGAAGCCACTGACATAGCACTTCACTGACATATTTTGGAGTCCATTAAGGTGTCCAGCTCTACAGAATCATGGAAATGTCAGAGCCATTCCCCCTGAGGATATGGGGACTATAGTGGATATAGTAGAAAGTCCCTGAGCTAGGAATACAAACTCAGACTGAAAAGATGCTTTGTTCTCAATACAGGAAGGCACCTATAACATTCAACAGTGCATTGTTAAAAATCACTTATATGTATCAGTCAAGTCTACTGGAAATCTAAGGAAGTAATTTATTTTGTATACATAGAAAAGAATGCTTCTTCATCCTTTTAATTTTTTTGTAATGGAGCTGGTATTTTCTGTCCAAAATAAATTCCTAGTTTTTAGGAATAACTCAAGAAACTTCTGATGGGAAATGAACAAGACAGATTTCTGCTACTTTGAGACAGCAGCAAGTTTGCTAAAAAATAATGTGCCAGAATGTCAGACTGAGTATGCTTTTGGAGACAACATTTCTAGCTTATAAAGACATAATTTTAAAAACAACAATGAAAAAATTTACACATCTTTAAAAGCTATTAATTCTTATTTTATTCCCAGTCTTTCTCCTCTTCTATTTTTGATTTGTTGTTGTTTTGTTTTGTTTGTTTTTTTTATTTTGAAAGAGCGTCTACATAAATGTTGCAGATCAGTATGCAATTAAAACTACTACTTTGCCTGTTACATCTCTAAAGACTGAGCAGCAGACTTCCTTTAAATGCATAAATATGATAGGGCCTTTTTCCTGGATGAGAAAAACCAGAGTCAGTTCATATAAGTTATGAATCCATTCTGGCAAAGAGTTATACCATTCATTCTGGACTTCTCTTTATACTTCAAGTAATAAAGACAGGTCTGGAAATCCAATTATTGTCTCTTGTCTACAACCTTTAAAAGAACTTAGAAAAGATCTCAATGAGAGAGAGAAACACAGAAAATATTCTTAAAATATTTTATTTAAAGTATATCCTTCTAACATTGTTTAGGGAACATTGTTTAAGTGATGTGATTATCAACATATGTCNTTATTTAAAGTATATCCTTCTAACCTTATTGTTTAGAGAACCAAGTTTAAGTGATGTGATTATCAACATATGTCTGTTTAATCAATTACAGATTTTTTTTTTTCTGGCTACAGCACCATAGAAATAACGTATAGGATTTCTGTATTCTGTTTGCAGCTCTGGTATTAACTCGGATTTCAGTTCAAAAGGAAATGGAAAGATATATTTAATAAGAGGAAGAAAAGGAAAAAAAAAAAAAAAGCTTTTAAGAGCAGGGAGAGATAAAAATTATTAAGCAAATTTAGTTTTGGACATATGTATCTATCTATATATTTATCTATCTGTTTATCTTTTCCTTTTACTCATTCTGAAATAAATGTGAAGGTATGTGATGAGAACAGGTGTAGAAATGCAGGTAACATCCTCGAACACATTACCTCACAATGTAGTCAAATAAACTTAAATTCTATATTCTGTGGGGTTATGAGTTGTATTTCACATTATCCTGACAAAACCAAACCAAACCAAACCTTAATCTCTTTTAGTTTAGAGAAATAAGAAACATTGAAAACATCAAGAATTGTGTCCAGGAAAGAAGAAATAGAGATTGATCTTACATGAGGCAATGCCATTTCAAGGCTGAACTTGGTCAAAATACATCATGTAGATGCCAGTGTCAGACTAGACTTGAAGCTCCAGGTCTCTGTGTAGCATTTTTATTTGCTGACATTCTTGGGGCTGTAGGGTGGAAAGGTACCTCTTACTAGCATTTCCTGCAAAAGGGGTTTCTTACAAACTGCAGTTAATTCCGGGATATGCTTTTGACTCATACCATGAGTAAAACTGGGAAACTCCAATGTTTTGTAACTTTATTGTCATTTCAGGGACCTGCAACTAGAAATTCCAGGAAGTTCCCTACTATAAACTGGATTTGTAGTGTTTGAGTGAACACCGTGCGAGGCGAGCCAGCTGAGCTCCCTCCGTTTTTTGCTCCCTGACTGAGCCCATGTGTAGGATAGAGCTTCCAGACTGGCTGCTTACAGGCAGAGATAACAGAATGTCTTTCTCCTAGCGTGTCCACCTACCCCTCAAATCCACACCAGGCAGAGAGGCTGAACCTTGATGCTGAGCTGTTTCTGACCTGCTGCAGATGAAAACTGAGGTGGACCCAAGCTGGCACTGGTTTGCAATGTAACATGCCTGCATTGGTGAGACACAGCTTTCCAGCTCCCTCTTGGAAGCTAAGATGTTAATTGATGTGGTCAGGTTTTAATGGCTCTGCAGCACATAAACACAGCCTGGCCAGATCTGCTTCAGATCTCGGGGCCATGAAAACCCAAACCCCTTGTGAAATCAGGGGTAGGTATTGCTGCTGCCAATATGCCTGCCTGGCAAGCCCTATAGGAACTCAACTAACTCTACCTACTTGATTAAAATTCAGTAAAGTGTATATAGTTTCATCATAAAGAAGTTAGAAAAATTCATTAGTTTGAGTGAGAAAATATCAACCCATCTTAAATGAAAGTTAAGTACCTAAAGTCCGTTTGCGCCTTTCTTCCAAAGACTGGATTAAAAAAAAAAAAAAAAAAGTGGTCTCTCAGAACCTTTCCCTTATCTTCTTTCAGTTTTCCCTGAAACACCTTTTCAGTAGCATAAGCTGTGAGCTGTTAGTTCAGCAGATGAGTTCATTATTGGCTTGGTTTTTAAAAAATGACTGTATCATGCAGTAGTTATGACACTACTTTTCCAGACTTTTTCTAACCCAGTTGAGCTTCCTATTTAGGGCCAACAATTTTTTTTTCTTCTTTATTTGGAGTTATAAGTGGTATTTTTACCTAATAATAATAATTTTGTATATGCTGTTGTGTTTGTGTTTGGTTTTTTCCCCAAACAAGAAGCATACAGCAGCATGGAGTTTCTCGAATATTAATTGTATATAGCTTATTTCAAGATTCCAAGATATGGTTGTAACCATCCCACAACTGGAATATATTTGGCTAAGAGGCAAAAGGTTAAAGAGATACTTTTTTGTTCTACACTGTTTCAAACTAACTTTGGAAGTGTCTTTCATTTAGAGTTTTAATTTATACTTCCCTAATGAGATGTTTATTTCCTTAATGACTTTGTGTTATAAAAATTTTCTGACACTTAAGATAAGAGGAATTATGAAGAAAGGGGAGAATAGCTTATTATACATAAGGAATTATTATTAGGTTTAGGAAAATAATATTCATTAACTCAGAGAAAAAGATACTAATAAGAATTTCTGCTATAGCAGAAACTCTAAGAATTAGGCCTATTAGGATTAACAATGGAGAAAAGATTGGAATACATTAGTGGCATTGAGGACTAGTGGTTTCTAACTAGATTTAGTATTTCAAGCAGTGATGGAGAAATATTAAAGCATATGGAAATCTCATTTGGAATACTGTAGGCAATGCTCTAAGAAAACAATTCCAAAACAAAGCTATCAGGTAAGGGAGGTGTCAATGGTGCAAGAAATCTCTTACAGGTATTAATTTCTGTGCCTCTTGGCAAAATTTACTGTATAATTTCATTATTTAATATTCACTGACCAGAAAAAACAGGGAAAAATACATTTGGCCTTCCAACTTGAGCTAGGAGCAGAGAACACTTATATTAAAATAGGTTCTTATTTTCCCACTTAAGAAGCTTCCCCATTTGCGAAACAATGAAGTTACTTACCTAGCTTTATAAACATAATTAAGATAATTTAATACTCATCAGCCTGAATTATTAATGAAGCACTTTGCTCTGCCTCTCTCCAATACCACAACTTGTGGTACTACCTGCTACTACAACTAAAGAAAGCAAAACCATGTAGCTTTAATGTAGACACTAGCAGCCCCTAAACTTGCTGTTGTCTTCTTTTTTACGAGCCCTTAAATTTCTTAGATGATCAGTGTTTCTGTTCAGAACCAACATGGACTGGAAAGATTCCGGGTCTTCCAGAACAGCCAGGAGATTAAGTGTTTCTTAAACAAAACTGGAAAGAGCAGAGTACATAGAAAAGTTCCCTGGAATTCCCATTCTATACACAAAATATGAGTCCTTTCCAGTACAAAACAACAGAAATATCTAAAGCCTTTCCTGTTGAATAAATATTACTGTGCAAAGGACACAAGATCAGAAGAGAGAGAAAAAAACCAAACAGCAACCAGGAACATGATTCTATTATCTACTTGTTACAGCGCTGGAAAGAGAAAACAGAGTTAAAAAATCCTAATTTGTTGTTCGTAGTTTCCACTAAACTCTAAAAAGAAATATGCAAGTAAGGATTCAGCATTCCCTTGCCCACACTAAGCAATATTAGCTGGACTTAGGGAGCCAATGCTTTCCTCCTGTCATCCAGTGAAACTGAGATCTGCTACGGAACACAAACATCACTTTACCAGGTTACTTAGAGAATATCTCTTTCCTCAAAGCCTCTCAGAGGAATAGGTGTGATAAGGCCATCATCAGGTTGAAAAGGTAATTAAACCTAGATTTTCTGTTTCCTAAGTACTTAAACCACTAAGCCAGCAGTGGATGGGGTTCCTTATGGGGCAGGCAGGGCAGGCACATCCTTTATGGGTGATTCACATGGTAGACGAACACCTCCTGGTGTATCAGAGGAGGATCTAATATATGGAGACATAGAACCTGAAAGCTGAATAGTGCAGTGCCTGTTTCCCTCAGTCCTCAGCTAGAAAGTGTGATAGGATAATCTCATGAATGGATGGTCAATTCATGAATCATATATAGATCTTTATTTTGCAATTTTCCAGACTTCCTTTTGGAAAATTTCCAGTCGTTGGAGAGTCTTTTTAATCCTAAAATACCAAAAAGACTAAGGTGATTGAGAAATCCTCTCTACAAAGGGAGAATTTATTTTTGGAAAAGCCTTCAGATGTCAGCTTTAATAAGTACATGATGTCTGATCTCCGTGGTCACATTGTGATGTAACTTAAAATGACCTGGTAATCAAAGAAAGCACTATTTTTAGAGGATTCATAACAGAATTGAGAATTACAGCACCTTATTTAAATATTCTGTCCTCTGGAAGTCTTTACAACTTGGTCCCATGATTTAATCCCAGCCAGGCACCAAGTCCCACATAGCCCCTTGCTCACCCTCCCACCAATGGGACTGGGGAGAGAATTGGAAGGGCAACAGAGAAAGAATTCATGGGTAAAGATATAGAGACAGTTAATTAAGGAAAGAAAAAGTCATGGATGCAAGAAGAGCAAAACTCAGAATTAATTCACTGCTTCCCACGGGCACATGTTCAACTGTTTCCAGGAGAGCAGGGCCCCAGCAGGTGTGATGGTGACTTGGGAAAATGAATGTCATCACTCCAAATCTTCCCAAATTTTATATACTGAGCATGATGCCATTTGGTCTGGAATATCCCTTTGGTCAGTTTGGGTCACATGTCCTGGCTGAGATTTTAACTGGCATCATGTTGCATTGCTTTTCTGAGCTGAATCATGAAGCTGGGAACTTAATTCTAAGATACTGTTCTTGTCTTCAGCCCCCAGGGCTCCAAACAGCTCTTCCTTCCACTCCTTGTTGATTTTACATTCCAATCTTTTAATCAAGATGTTATGTTGTACCACATCACACACTCAAATTTCTATGAGGCATTTTACATCAACACTATCAACACTATTACTTCTAGCAACAGAGTGTGTATTCTTAATAAAAAGGCATCAAATCCTTTCTGCCATAAACAGTGTTGAAAGATTTCAATTAATGGATAAAAATATAATCTCCCTTAGTTCTCTATTAATTTATCAAATTCAAGCTAATACATCTCTTCTGACTTGGATCATTCTAACTTTTCATTCACCTCCTTTTTAAGGAACTCTAGGTTTACAGATAACTTCAGATTTTAATTTGCCACAGGCCATGATGTGGCAATGATTATGTTATATCCCACTCCCATCAAGGTGAAACTATAACCAATTACTTTTTCCAGTTTTATAAATCTCCTCTAATAGTCCAGGCTTAAGCAAAATTAACACAAATATTGAAATTCCCTTGAGACAAGTTTCTTGGGTTGCGTGCCAGTCAGTTAAGATTTAGATGGTTATTTTTAGTAGCTCCTGCTTACCAGCCTCATCGGTTACTTTGGGAATAGAAAGTGTATAGTCTTCACTGGTGATGCTGCACTAATACAGACTTTTCCATACCTGCAGAAGCATTTATTTTTCATCTGGTGTGAATATCAGGAGAATTTAGTTGGCTGGAATATAAGTATTCTAAAGCATAACTTAGGTGGTGGTAAAGTAAACTTACAATCGAATGGACAAAATGTGTGATTCTAAAATCCTGTTAAGAGAACATCATGTAGGAAAGCCTAAATTAGAGCCAAGAAATTCAGCTACACAAATTACCAGGTACATCCTATGAGTGCAATGGTCTCAGTGCAGGAATGGTTTCCATCTCAAGCAAAGTGCCCAGTTGGCTCAAGTGTATTGTCCCCAGAATTTTAGGTAATATTTTAGCATAATGCTTCAAAATGCTGCATCGATTAAGTTTGTTGCAGCTAAGTTGTTACCTGCCCACACTGTGCTGCCATGTACCAGAGGGCTTGCAGACTGCCCCACAATGGTGGTGTCAAACTGAGGATCCAGACAAACTTGTCATGGGAAGGAACAAGATTAGGCTGGATTTAAGTTGAGTTAGGCCAGATGAAAAAATTCTGCCTATTTGAGAGGACTGATACCTCCTGAAAGCAAAGTGCAGCACTGCAAAACTACACAAGCTGACATTCAAAAAGTAGCATGATCCTGCTAGCACAATTTTGCATGCAAATCAGTTAGACCTTGCTTAATCCCCATAGTGATTTCTCTGTAGTGAAATTTTCCATTCTGCTTTCATTTTTTGTAGCTGTTTCAGCAGTTCCAGTTGAATAAGTGTCAGATGTCGCTTAGTGATTCTTATACTTTACTCCCTTTGCTTTCTGTCCCTGATATACCAGAGATGAGTGATGAGTGACTACAGAAAAGGGAATGTGTTGCTGGAAGGCTTTGGGGTTTTTTTTTCTTTTTTCCTTCTGGATGTTTTTATCTGCTATACATTAAAATGAACAAGTTCACATCTGCAAAGTGAGGCATGAATGTTTTTTTTATACACTGAATACTTGACAGATTCTTAAACTCATTAATTTCCAAAATATTATATAGTTTATTATATTATTTTCCTTTTAAAGTGTTATTACAAGTTAGAACCTGATTTCATAACCTTGAGAACGAAAATGGTATTATTTAGCAGCTGTAAACATTGTTCTATGGGCAGATTTACCTAAAATAACTCATAATATTGCCCCAAGCTATTAATGCTCTTGGTCCTGCATGAAAAAAATTCACTCAGTATAAGATAAAGAACTACAAATCAAAGCTAACAACCTTGGAAAAAGAAATGGAACAGGAATGCAAAAAGCATTTAGAGTTTTCCACTGTCTCAACATGCAGCAGCTATTCTTAATGCCGTAATATTCATATAAGAATTAACTGATATAACAAATCTGACTTCCATCTGATAACTGCATTTGCAGTTTTGAATTAGGCAGTGCAATGATTAAGATTCTTCTCATCTATTCAATTAGCATTAATTTCTCTAAGTTACCTAAGGCCATATATTAGTCTTAACTAAAACTGCAGATGTTAAAAGTACATTTACAATAGCTTGGTATTTGTGAATTTGTGAGTACAAGAATACTTGCCTGCCCATAGTTTGTGGGGTCAAGGGGCATGGTGACTGAATCATCATCTTTCAGTGGCTACAGTAGTCCTAGTTTGATTGATCCTCACAAACAGCTTTCCAGGAAATTGCTGGAAGAATAAATATGGTCCATGACTATAAATTTAGTAGAAGAGATTTATAATGCCCTTAAAATAATTACCTGCACTACAAAACCAGCACTGATTTATCTTTCCATAAGCAGAATTCAGCTGCATTACAACAGAAGAAAAAAGGACAGTCTATTGGCCATCATCTGCTGTCTTTGCCAAAGTAAAATTCCTTCTGCTTTCATAAGATCTGCAACAGGCACAAGAAAGCTATTACTATAATCACTTGTTAGAACATACTGCACACAAAAATTTTCTGCTTGAAATATACAACCATAACAACTAATTTTATATGACAAAATATTTTTATATGTAGCAATAAGTACACAATAAATCAATAATAAAATGTGTGGAAAAGAATAGAAATGTCAGAGTCCTTAAAACTGAGGAAAATAATACAAACTGGACAATCAAAAGGTAATAATTCAGTTTCTGTAGCTTTACCCGCTCTCAGTGATCATTTCACTTCATTATGACTTAGCTGGTTATGACCAGGTGTGGAACTGAAAATAGAGCTTTCATTATTTCCTGCATCAAAAAAAGATCAAAATCCATCCATCAGGCTGTAAACAGGACAGCTGAATTGAATGCAGGGAACTCACTATTGAACTATCTTTCTTATTAATTTCCAATCTTGTGAGGGACTGAGCACTCTTTCTTAGCTTTGGTTTTGATTTTTTAATTAATATAATGGAATTAACATTACTCAGTTCAGTGGCTCACAGGATTAAGCAGAAATGTGTTGAGCTACAAAGGATCAAGTCATATTTGCTTTATTTAGGCATGAACAGGCTTACTCTATGTGTGTGATAGGATTCCTCGTGCAGGAGAGTTTTTAGGCTCTCATCCAATAGTGTAGCCGGTGAAGACTAAGAATCTGGCCCTACAAATCCATTTAGATCAGGAGCCCTTGTGTAAATTAAGAACTATCATCTCAAAACTGGTTTACTCTTTCAAAATATGTCCTTGTAATAACGTTCATATTTTGCATTGATTAAGATCTTCTTCAGGTCCGCCCCTATTCCCACCATTCATACTGGGCATTGCTGCTATGCTTTCTGAAGGAAGGCGTGATCCTGTGTGGTACTGAGTTCCACCCAAAAAGATGCTGAAAACCTCTGCATCTTCAGCTTCTCTATCTCCTTTAGCCCACGGTGAATTTTGGGCTATTGACAGTAACCAGCATGCTGAAGGAGCACTAGAGAATGACAATATCACTGTTTATGTCTACAAATCCACTCTAAACACCTAACTAGACATATAGTCTAAAGAGAAAAGAGTATTTTTATAAATTTGAACATTAATGGAGTGGCATTCTTTTCAAAATGAATTGTGACAGGACACAACATACAACAGAATTAGAAACATAATATGAAATACATAGTTCAAAGCACTACTGTCAACCTAAACATATTTTATGGGATGATCTGTGATCAACACAGCTGTGAAGCTGAAGGTCTCATTTTTTATGGTGCTGTGGGAATGAGAGACTGATGCTAGTGTGTGATCACTAAAGAAAAATGTTGGCAATACTCTGGAATACTATGCATTCTTAACTGGATGACATGATCTCCAGTGGTTCATTGTGGGATAACTTTGAAATATTACTGGAAAAAGCTTTCAAATTATTCTTCTTTGTAGTGTATTTCCATTCAGTGAATCAGCAAGGATAACAATGATAACATATTGGTATGAACAGTACATAATTTGTATATTCTTCATACTGTTGTCTAGCTGGCAGTCCAGTTGCTACAGCATTACCTGGATTTCCAGATACAAAAAACCAATGCATGATTTGAAATAATAATACTGAAGTAGGCTTTACTCTATGTTCTTTTGCAGTGTAGCTAAGTAACAATTTAACTGCTCCTCAGTATCTTAGTTTATTCTAACATATTTATAATACATCAAAATTCTATCTATATTTATGTGGGAAGGGGTAGAAAAAATTTGGTAGAATTAAGTTGCTCAGCCCTTACCAATAACATTTTAACTTATGGGAAAAAAAAAGTTGTAGAATCTATGTCTGCTTTTAAAACATATTATTGAATGAAGGGATTAAATGAGATCTTTTAAAAAATTCTGAAAATAATTCTGAAAAAAATTCTGACTGTTGCTTTTTACTAAAGTGACCTGATGTTTGAAAAGACTTTTACTATTTCTGATTTTGGAAAAATACATGGGATGAGAGCCTTCATGTTCTATTTTGAACTTTATTTCTGCCAAAATAACTTAGATAGTACTGTGAATGAAGAAATTGATGAGAAACTCAGAGTTTATGACTTTTTACATCCCCCCTATTAAAGCTTTTCTAAAAATTTCTGATGAGTTAATGTTTTAGGAAGTGACATCAACTACTTTGAACATGGGCCTTATGCGGTTTTTTTTAACATAAATTAATAAATTTTAAGGAATTTGGAAAATTCAACTTTTCATCTGATCTGTACGTTCTTAAATATTACAGATCAGTTGCTTGAAAGTTCTTCATCTCTTCTCTGGAAAATCTATAGATGGCCTAAATAAAATTCTGGTGTGCTTCTGTGGATGGTGCCAAGCCTCGATTCAGGTGAATCGTTAGAACACGTTCTCTCCAGCTGACTGTGCAGTGTGGAACAGAGACGCTGTTCAGAGGCAGAGATACTCCATCAATAAGGAGAATTATGTACTGCAAGTTAAAATAAGAGGGATCTTGGAAAGGTCAAAAGAGTTGGGGCACACAGAAGAGCAGGTGTATTTAAACTGGAGTTTAGTTTTGATAAGAAAGACACCTTCGGAAACATGTCTTACCACTGATTATCATCCTTTATCTGTCTTTCAGAATCAGAAGTTTCTTATGGAAGCATACTGAAAGCTCTCCTCCAAGGTATCTGTGGTGTGGGTGCTGAGTCTGCAGCACTCATTGATTCACTCCACTGGCCTCCTGAGGAACGAATCAATGCAACAAAGGCCTGAGTAAAGGTGTGGAAAAGTCATTCTGTGAAATAAAAATGGGGATAAAAAGCTTTGCTGTGGTAAGCAAATCTGGCCTGGAAATTGACAGGAAATAAAACAAGGCAAACTACAAAGAAAAAACAAATCTGAGTGCTAGAGAGTATTGGTGGACCAGTTATGAAGGGAAGGAGGTAGATTAGGAAAGATAGGACTTAGGTGTGGAGAGATGAGATTAGGAGGAAAAGACTTTAATTAAATAATGAGTGCAGTAGAAGTAGTAACTAATTAATTGAGAAGGATGAAAGGGAGGAGATGAAGGTGAGGAAGAGAAAGGGCAAATGAGAGGAAACATAAAGTGGCAAACCAGGGTTAGGGAAGACAGATACTCCATATGTAGTAGAAATTTTGCTCTAGTGCCTCATCATTCATGGGTGGTTGCTCATGCTCTTCAGTTCACCTTTACTCATCTACTCCTGTTAGATTCCTGATGTTCTTTAACCTATGGACTTGTTTGCCGTATCTTCTTAGATGAATCTCATTAAGCAATTAAACTGTAATCTCAGTTCAGCCTCTAAACAATGCTGTTTGGAAGCTGATGTTGCCAATAGGATTTCTGTTCTCTTCAGCTGAATTAGTACTTAAGGGAGGGCTCATATCTATGTAATTGTCCCAGCATTACTCCAGCTCTGTGTGGACTGAAGTACTAGAAGACTAAAGCTGAAGAGCAACAGCTATACAAAAAAATATGGTTCAATTAAATATGTTCAACAACCAAAATTCTTGGTATGAATACTATTCTAAATATTATAAACATAAAATGCCTGCAACATAAAGTAAATCAAGACAATCTACTCAAGTAAATCTACTTCAAATTCAATAGATATAAATATTCTATTCAAAAAAATGTGACAGATCTTAGTGTAGCTATTTGATAGACAATCTGGATTCAGGCTGTTAAGTTCTAGATAAATTGCAAATATTGGTAGCAAAATTATGCTGCTGTGACATAAATACTCTCAGCTGAGTTTCATTTCTCTGAAGAGCAATTTCAAAGCCATTGAATATTTACATATAAACAGCTTAGAATTATTTCAGTATTAAAAAAAAATCTTATAATGCTATGAGTGGGTTTTATCAGTGTTTGAAATAATCTGTTTATGTCTATACGTGTTTTGAATAATAAAGTTTACCCTTAATTTTACTGAATCTGGATATAGTGATGCGGCTTTATAACTACACAGCACATAATATTTTTTCAAATAGCAGTGGTTAGTAATGCTTAGAAACACTAACCAGAATTTGTATTCTGATTGCATATGAGAATCTTGCAATGCACAGTGAAAGGAAGGCAGGAAAACCAATAATTATCCAGAATTCAATGGTTTTTTAGAGCTGACACAGGTCTAAAGAAATATGCCATCTTCAATATTGATCATGACAGGATGATTTCATGCATGTTGATAGAACCAAAAATGATATATTGATAGAACCATTACACTAAGTGATGTAATCCTGATGAAAAGGAGACAGAAAGCTTACTTCCGACATAAGTCATCACACACATAGTCATAAATAGGTAAATATTAATGAGTACCTGAGCAAGCCTGTTGTCTGGGTACTTACTCAAGTCCTTATGCACTTGCTCAAGCATGTGCCTAAGAGCACATGGCATTTGGACATTGAGGTATATCTGAAAGGGGGAGTAAAAATGACAGGAGCTTCTACTCTGAAAGCATACAGAAGAAAGGGAATGCTTTGAGAGAGACACCTTTGCAGAACACTCCTGCATATGCTATGAGGAAACATTGACTTTCAGACTGGCAACTGCCACCCTTTCAGGTTGGGTTTAGTCCATGCTGAAGTTTGGCAAACACGTTTTGAGGCATAAGTGACCTCCACATCCCACATTTTACACTCGGACTTGGGAAGCCCACCAAGACCCGAATGAGCTGGCAGGTGCAAGAAGTGGTTAGTGTCCTTTAACACAGTTTGGGAGACCTCTAGTGGGCCTCCTTCCTTGTCTCCTGGTGTGGCACCCACAGCACCCACATAAAGCAAAATTGCATTGTAACTTGGACTATATCCGTGTATGTAATTGACTGAATAACTGGAATTCTTACATGTGATGGCTCTAAAAGAATGCTTATAAGTGGAAACCACACAAAAGTACAATAAGAGCTTTGATCTCAAATGTTTGAGACATTTTGAAAAATGATTAAGCTATGCACCATCAAGCAGAACAACACTGAAATGCTTAGAAATCTGTTTTCAAAGGCTTATTTGTAGGTGTATTTTTAAGACCCAAGTCTCATTTTAGGATTTGCAAAACAGAAATGGCACCTTTTATTTAGAGGTGTGATTCAAGTGACCAAACTATGTTTGGAGTTCCTTCTCCTATCTTCGTGTAGTCCACACTACACGAGCATTGATAGAATTGAAGCCTCTTTGGACTTCATATTTTTCTTTATGATATTTTCGAATGCAGCATGAAAATGGGACAAAAAAATCTTCAGCTCATTTACAAATTCAGTAGGAACAGACAATAAGACTAAAACACTAAAATTTATCATTATCTTTTTTACAGGAGTACTTTCTAACACAGGAATGATGTTCTATTCAATTCCATACACAGCCTTTGCACCTCACATGAATAAGATTAGAAGAGTAATGTTTATTTGTACAAATGCTTCTTTTTTTTGTACAAATTGCTTGGTGATCATGAAATCGGGAAATCATTTTATCATTGCTGTTCTAAAAGGCGATCAATATTTGTAATGCAATTTCTGTTTTCATATTTATCACTCATTCATAAAAAGGATTTAACAAAACATAAGATCTAATAATTAATTTAATAATTAAAAATAATTCCATAATATAAATATAAGCATTTAAAGCTCAGCTGTTTTATGCCAGCAATTAATTCATATGTAGCTACACTGAAATCAGGAACACTTTGCACAAAAGCTGACACTTGCCTGTGTGTCTGGATGGGCAGATATTTATTAATTCTAAATTATATTCTAAGTTTTGCAACTTACAAGGATTATACACATACATTTGGAATATATGGGAATATAAAAGTATGTATGCATTCATTAATTTTTTCCCTATTCTTATTAAGAAGTGAAACAAGCTTTGGAGAGAAAAGTGAATCAATCCATCTTCTTTTCCAACATCAATCCATCTTCTTTTCCAACAGTGAGTTGTAGTCTTGTAAAGGTATATACATGTGTAGCTCTAACTCTTGTGAGACAAGAATTTCAAGTTATAGAATTTCATAGAAGTTACTGCATTTCCAGAGTTATAGGTCTCCAGAAGCATTTTCCTGTGGTCCATCATGCCTAAAAATGGGTTTATATCTCAACCTTTTGCTATTTTGCCCCCAAACACTGTATTCCTCATCCTATTTCTTCTCACAAGAAAAAAGCTTATGTCAATGCAAACTTTTTGGAGGGAAAAAAGTCTTTCTGAAACAGCATATTAGGAAAAGGAAATAGTAGACTTTCTCACAGAACTTGCTTGGGATATTTAGAGCTCCCTGGAATCAGTCCATATCTCTTAGCATCAGCTCAAACCATAAAGGGCAGTCTGTGAACATCTATGCACCTTGCCAGTTCCAGTCTACTTCCAAAAGTAATGGGGAACTTTCTTGTTGCAAAGTGGTGAAGGGATAAGGTGTGGAGCACGTGTGATTGTCCGCCTCTGTTGGCACTGTGACTTTGGTGTGGGGAAATCTTTTTGCTGATGTAAGTGAAAGTTTTGAAGATTGTGTGATGAATGTATGTTTTAATGATAATCCTTTCAGTTTATAATAATCACAGAGAATGCTTTTTCATTTCAAGGATATTTATAGTTCAGGAAGGCTATGCAGCATCACAGTAAGTCTCTGATACCTTAACAGGCCAAATTTCTGTTGCCTTCTATGGTGGCTAAATCTCAACACAATAAATTCCTGTGGGATAGTCCAGATAGTTCAAATTTTATTCAAGTAAAAGAAATACTCCTTCAAAGATAGCTCTAAATGAGGATGATGAAAACCAGAGTCATAAAACAATCTGAAAATATGTCAAATCAGTGAGGCTATTCTACAGAGCAAAGTTGGCATCTCAGACAATTTGAATATCGCAATTTATAGAGAAACATCTTTTGCAATATTTATGTTGAAAAATACTTGAGGCACGCTTTATAGACTTCATTACAAAACATTGGGGGAAAAAAGTCTTTGAAAGACTACAGAGTGTCAACTAAATAATTGTGAGATGAGTTATGGTGAGGTGACTGATAAAAAAGACAAAAAGCAAGCGCAGTTCTAATCATGGAGAAAACTTAGGAACAAAGCTCGTTATAGTTAAAAATATTTATAATGTATGTAGAAAAAAATGACACCCAGAGAAATTTGTACTGGGCATTTAGTCACCAGGATTCTTAGCTGCATTGGCATTGTCCCCAGTGAAATTCAGTATGGGCAATGCAATATGCACTGGCAGGAATTATCTGAACTACATATACATTAGTTTGTCATAATTACCTAGACATTTACTTTTTTAATGCTGATACTTCCAGGGGTAAATACACAAGTAGATCATACAAGAAGTCAAAGGCTTGAACAAGATATATATATATATATACAATATACTATATACACTAAAACATTCTAACATTCTAAAACATTTTCATTCACTATATAATATTAGATTAGGCCTTCACTTGGAATGTCATGTTCTGTTTGTCCCACCCCAAATAAAACACAACAAAACAGATGGCACTTGATAAGCCTTAGTATAGAGGTGTTCATGTGAAAACCATAGTAAAAATGCCAAGCTGGGAAAGGACGTGTTAAAGTTGTAACACAGAGGATGAAGAGGTTAAATAAGGCAAACATAAATTATTGATTTTCATAATCCAAGCACATACATATACCTGATGAAACTGGAGAGCAGCAACATTGAAAACAGACATAGCTGGTGATAAATGCTTAGCATGAATTTCAGAGAAGATTAGACATATTTAAGGATAGAGATTACCTCACATGATATTTTGGGTGGAGTTTGCAACAAGAGCGTTTTTGTACAGAAGTAAAGCCTTAATGATCAAAAATATACCCTGACCTTTAATTACAGGAGGTTTAGAATGGAAGCTTCCTCCCTAGGCAGTGTTATTCCATATTCATCCACTATGTGGGTTCTTGCATTTTCCTTTGAAAAGTCTGAGCCAGGGCCACAGAATCGTAGAATCTTTTAGGTTGGAAAAAGATGATCAAGATGACCAAGCACAACCACAAACCCAGCACTGCCAAGTCCACCACTAAACCATGTTCCTATGTGACATATCTACTTATCTTTTAAACACCTCCAGGAATCGGGTTTCTTCCCCAGGCAGCTTGTGCCTATGCTTCACAACCCTTTCAGGGAAGACGGTTTCCCTAATAAGCAATCTAAATCTCCCCTGACGTAACTTGAGGCTGTTTCATCTTGTCCTGTTGTTTATTACTTGGGAGAAGAAACCAACCCCTAGCTTGTTACAGCCTCCTTTTCAGGCAGCTGAAGAGAGCAATAGAGTCTCTTCCCTGAGCCTCCTTTTCTCCGGGCTACACTACCCTAGATCTCTCAGCCACTCCTCAAAGGACTTGTGCTCCAGATCCTTCACCAGCTCCACTGCCCTTCTCTGGGCATGCTGCAGCACCTCCAGATGAAGCCCTGGTCTGATGCAGCCTAGATTTTTCAATGGATAGTTCAGTTTTCATGTACACAGCATAAGACATTAGGTCCATGTTTTTCAGAGTGAACTTGCCATCAGTACTCCAAAATACAAAGAATCCCACAAAATTCTCAGGCAATAAAGGTTAAGCTACAGTGTAATACTTCATTTATTTGATTAAAAAAAACCCAAAACACTTCTTGTAATCATCAGAGTAGAAGATCTGGAAAGTTGTACATTTTATTTTTATTTCCATTTAAAAATAACAACAGTGAAGCCAAAAAAAATTATAAGGATAACCATAATAAAAGTAACTACATAGTCTGCTTTGTGCAGTACATTTCTGTCTTCATGCTCTGCAAGTGAAGGGTTGCTATTTACGGTATGCTCCAAGTCTGGTTTTCAGAAGACAGCCCAGCTTGGCTGGACAGCTTTCAGTTGCTACTGGAAATATGTCACTTATTAGGAACAGAGGGGTTGTTTATCACTGTCTCGAGGGTTACTCTGGCTGAGGCAAAGAAACGGCTCAGTTATATAATGGAAAGACCTGGGTCAAAGGATAAGAAATTTATGTAGTGTGTGCTTGAGACTCTAGCAAAGCAGACTCAGTTTCTCTCTTGTATGTCTTGCACATATCATGGCTAGATAGCCCCTCCCCCCCCAAAAAAATATATATGGCTGTATAAGCCCTCCATCCGTCCCCAAAACAACTTTAGAACTATGGGGGCTGAAGTAAAAAAATTAAGGAACCCTCCCAAAACTTCTCAATCAAGACAAAGAGATTTGTCCTAATTGCTTCTTTTGCCCTCCTGGTATCCAGTTAACGTTTGGTCTTGTTACCCAGACCTACCACATAGCCACAGTTCCAGTCCTCTAGCAAACTAGAAATGCCATCTCTAGCAGAGATCTATATGGGTGCTGAACATCATCAGTCCTTTTAGCCCTCACCATCACTAACAGGGCAATACTCCTTGACATAATCTCAGTTCTGGTTTCTGGTGAAACAGCAAAAAGGAGCCCAATACTGTCTGCTTTACCTCACCATGCACCACACGGCATTGCAGCGAGCCAGGGACAGTTACAAAGAGCGGAACCTGTGTTTCCATCTGCTTATGTAACTGTCAGATGTCCGAGTTCAGGGTAACCAAAACAACGGCTAGTACAAAAAACCCAAAACAAACAAACCCAAACAAGAAAAAAAAAAAAAAAAAAAAAAAAAAAAAAAAACAAAAAATTTTTAAAAAT
>VYXF01010428.1:43403-100302 GCA_013397295.1 Polioptila caerulea | reverse complement strand
ATCGTCTCCCCAAAATGCGGCCACAGCCCTCGTCCCGGGGCGTCCCTGGCATATCTCGGGGGACGCAGCTGGGGATGGGGCCAGCAGGAATGGGGAACACAGGAAGGGCCCCCCCGGACCCACATCCGCTCCTGCAGGGAGCCAGAGAGGTGCGGGGGAGCCGGATGTGGCCAGAGCAGGGCGGGGGACAGGAGGTGGCAGTGCCACCGGGAGACATNCGGGGGGGCTATTTCGGGATGTCCATGCTGGGGGGGCTATTTCGGGATGCAGGCAGTCCCTACCAGCGGAAGTGTGGCGAGAAGGAGGGAGGACAGCAGGGCACAGGGCCCCTCCGTCGGCCCCGATATCCCCTCCGCAGCCGGATGGAGCTGACAGCACCGAGCCCGCCCGCACTGGCCATCACCCTCACAGTGTCCCTTTCCCCAGAGCAGGGACATCCCAAAACCCTGCCGGGGGAGAGGCAGCACCAGCGCTGTGCAGGGCAATGGCTGTGGCAAGGGACCGGGGGCAGGGTGGGGACAGCCCACAGCCAAGTGAACAAGGCGTGTCCTGGTCCCTGTCCCCGTAGCCAGGCCTGTGGCAGACGCGGGGGCTCAGCCCTGCCCGGATAGCGGCGTCAGCCCCTGAACCCCCTGCAGAATTAATTTAAATTCTATTAATTAAGGACTCTCAGCTGGCCGAGATCTCCAGGGGCTCCTTGTGCCAACCCAGCGCCAGTGGCCGGGAGAGGCCCCGGAGCATCTCCCTGGGAGCCAGCCCGTGTGAAACACGGCTTCTCTCCATCTCTGAAGCTGCAGGTGGGTAGGACAGAGGAGCCGGGGGGTTTTGGGGTCCTCGCAGAGCCAAACGGCACCTTGGCCCCTGACGGGGGACACGGTTCCCGGAGCGGGGTCTGCTCCAGCCCTTCGGAGCAGCTGCAGTTGGAAGAGAGCGGGATTTGCCCAAGGCCGTGGCAGAGCTCCGAGGGGTAGGAAGGGTTTAGCTGAGCCCGGATCAGCTCCGTGCCCCGGGACAGGACGACACCGGACTCAGGGGCAGCTGCTCCTCCTCGGGAGGTCTCATCCCCAGCAGGTAGCAGCATCTGAACCCAGATGGAGCCAAGCAGACTCCCCCAGGGCAATTATGATTCTTTCTTCTGCCCAATCACTTCATTTCCTGTTTCTTTCAGCACTTCTGCACCATCCCTCATCAGCCACCTCCTCCCAGGGCCACCGCCAGGGAAGGGCAGGTGGCACCCTGGACCCCGACCCTGCTGGCATGCAGGGGGTGGATTTTTTTCCCTTTAATCTAATAAACCAGTGCTTTGGTTAGGAGAGGCCAGTGCTCTACACAGCAGCTACTCACCACCACACACCATCACATATTTTTTTTCCACAAATCATTGGTTTATTAGAAAGGTTTTTTTCCCTCATTTTACAGCATATATATATATTTATATATATATCTTATGTGACAAAGTTAAATACAGTCTGTTTATGCTCGTTAAGTAATGACAGGTTAATTATTTTAGCGCTATCCTGAAGTCCAAAAACAATTCCTGCCCACAGCGTGATGGGGCTGGGGCATGGACAGGCCCATCGAAGCTCAGCTCTGACAGTAACACTGAATTGTTCGGTATTTACAGGAAATTGAGTCCCTTTTTTGTGACTGCTGTCACTTTGACCTGCTCCAATTCCTCGTTTACATGGTGAGGGAGCTCAGGGGGTTTTGATCCTTTGACTCTGCCTGGTCTCGTACTGCACTCCAGGAGAGGACATGGAAGAGGATGAGGATGGGGCAGGGGACAGGGAAAAGGACGGGGATGTCACCGCATCTCCACACTGCTCTGAAATCCCTCCCTCCAGCAGTGGTGGCCCAAGGGCTGTGACACCTGCAGTGCCCTGTGAGGGGGAACAGCAGCAGCTCCTCAGCCCCTGCACTGGGGCGGGGAAGCTCCCACAGGCAGTGTCACCTGAGCCGAGTGATGCTGGGAGAACTGGGAAATCCCTTATGGACTAAGCTGGGGTAACCCTGTGTGTTGGATAGAACAGTCCCAAGGCTCCTCCTGCACAAGCAGGGCCTGCACATTACTGCTTCCAAAGAAGGGGAAAGAGGGGAAAAAAGGGCTCTCTGCGAGCACCCTGAATTCCTGCTGCTCCCCAGGCTGCTCCCAGTGCCCATTCCTATGGCAGGGAGGAACACAGCACTACCTGCCAGAGTCACTGCTATTCCCACACCCCTCACCTTGCCCAAGTCTCACCTGTTGATTTTTTCTTCTGCAAAATTCTAAATGAAGATTTTTTTGTTTTTTTACATTTTATAGTACATAAAAACTTCAAAAATACATGAGCTTGATAAAATATACATGCTTAGCTGTTCTGCATCTAGCTGAAACTATAAATTGAACCTTTACAAGTGTCTTGGGTCACCTACAGCAAACATATTTACACAGAAGCCACCAGAACAAGTACCACTAAGAACTGGCTGTAAAAAATATTATTGCGATATACTACAAATGTAACCTTTGATAGGAGCTACAAAAAGCAGCATCTTTGTTTACAGAATTCAGTGCAATTCTTTACATAAAAAAAAAAAAATCCTATAAATTAATAAGGAAACCATCAGTGTTACAGAGGAAAGAACATGTTTTACATCCTGGCCACGCTCCCTCATCCTCTGTATTGCTTCAATTCCTAACAGGATTTTCCTTCTCTCTCCAATCCCAGTGCCTCTTTCCCAACACCACAGAAGATGGAACTCAGTGATTTTTTCCCCCTTTCAGGAGAAGAGTGGTCAAAGCCCAGACTAGAATCCCAACCCCTGACCCAAGAACCTCTCTCCAGTCTGGGATATCCAGGCATGGTCCTGGCGCAGGAGAAGGCAGATGCAGGATGGAGAAGAACAGGAGCTCTGAGCACACACACAGAGTTCCTCCTCCTCTTTACACTAAGATCTTACTTCCACCTTTGCTGCTCACACCAAGAAAAACCCATGTCTGCAGTGACAGGGGCCAAAGAACCTCCTGCAATGCCTGAAAACTGAGGCCTCCAGCCCCTCTGCAGCCGACAGCTCCTGACGCTCCATCGCCGATTACAAGCCGGATTCAATCATGCTATTTTAATTAGATGACCTCATTAAAAGGATTTTTAGAGATCATATTAGTGTGTATGAAACCTCATTTATCATATACAAGGTGGCAGAAGGAAGATGACCAAGTGTAAGAATCCAGGGGGAAAAAAAGCCTTTCCAAGTGTCTCGCTGTTCCAAAGGTGAAATGGTTCTTCCGGAGCGGGGCTGCTGCGTGCACAGAGGAGTCGGAGCGAGACATCCCTGGGATACAGCCAACAGCCCAGCCCTCAAGCCTCCAGCTTCTTTGGCTGCTCAAGAGTGAAAGGAAATGCTCAGGCCTCACCTGCCCGCTGGCTTGACTCCAACGCCTTCCAAAAACGCCAAATATTCTCCTTCCTCTAAGGTTCCTTCATTTTGTCCTTCATGTGCCATGGCTAGGTGGATGCTGCAAGTCCTGTCCTGAGAAAATGGGGTGCAGCAGGGGGTGGAGGTGCAGGGCCGTGGCGGCGGCGGCGGCTGCGGGCCTCGGAGCCAGGAGGGTCGGGTAGAGAGCGTGAGGGACAGGGTGAAAGGTGAAGGGGCCCGGGTGGATGGCGGACGCCGGAATGATGTGGATGGGGTGGCTGGCCAGGAATGTGGCAGGGTGCCCCGGAATAATCGAGTGGGTCAGGTGGGACAAGGAGATGGGTGTCAGGTGTGGCTGGGGGATGTGGTGGACCTGAGCGAGGGGCTGTGGGTGCGGGTGGGGGTGGATGCCGATGGCGGCAGCGGCGGCGGCGGCGTGGTGCTGCAGGATGGCGTGCTGCACCGTCGTGATGGACGTGGCCGACGCTGCTGCCGGCTGCTGGATGTGGATGGGCTGGAGCGCAGGCGCGGCCGGTGCCAGAGCGGCCGAGGTGGGGAAGGCCTTGACTTGCTTAGCCAGCAGCTGCTGCTGGATGTGCTGCTGGGCGGCCTGCTGCAGCTTGCTGTACTTCTCCATCTCCTCGGGGGTGAAGGTGATGGGCTGGCTCTCCAGTGGGGCTAGAGAAGAATCTTCTCCCCCCTCCCGATCCCCTTCCATGCTTGGCTCCCCGCTCTGAGGCACATAGCCAGGAAAGTGCTCAACATCTGGAACTAAGGGCATCATACTGGTTTCCACTGGGACTGGCTGGTTGCCCCCATCCATAGGCTCCAGCCCATCACCATCGCTCGGATCCGAGAGGAAGTTGTGTGGCATGACCAGGTCTCTGGAGCCAAAGCACTCCGGGAGTGCTGGCGTGTCCAGGGGAAGGGACGGCATCTCCGCAGAGGCTTCGTCACGTTTCTGCTCATCCAGAGGTTTGTCCTGAATTACCATCACCACATCTTCCAGGAGAGACTGGCCGGCCAGCTGACCCTCCTCCATGCCTTGGGAACCATCCTCAGCATCTGACAGCTCCTGCTCCTCGCCCCTCTCCAAGCCAGACTCCTCGTATCTTTTGGAGTTTGGTTTCCGAATGGTTGGCAACTTCCCAATTAAGGGCAGAACCGGTTTGTTGCCTAAAGAAGGAGGCAGTTTGGGGCCGAAGTAGCCCTGGGGAGGATCTTTGAGCTTTATGCCCACCTTGTTTGCCCCTGACAGCATCTCGTCAGTGACACAGGGCTTCTTCTCAACCTTCCTGGACTGCACCTTTTCCAGGAGCAGCTTTGCAGTGACTGAGTTCCTCTCCTCAGGACTGCAGTCCCCTTCTGAAGCCCGTCCTGTGCCAGAACCACTGCTGTTCTGGGAGCCAGATCCTTTCAGATCCTCTCCTTTGCCATCCTCCTTCTTCAGCAGCGACCCTTCACCTCGGCCTGTCCGGAAATAGTGAGGAGACTGGGAGCGATAGATCTTGGACCTGATGAAGTCCCTTCTGCCAGACCTTCGCTCCTCGGGGCTCTCGTGGCCACGCGAGCCCTTCCGTGACAGGGACCTCTGCGAGTGGCTGCGGGTGCTGCGGCTGCGGTCTCGGCTGTAGCTGCGGCTGCGCTTCCAGCTGCGGCCCGTCATGCTGCGGCTCCTCCTCTTGCTCCGGCTGCGGCTGCAGCTGCTGCTGCGGCTCCTGCCCCGGCTCCTCGATCTCGACCTGCCTCGAGGGTGGCTTCGGCTCCTGCTCCGGCTCCTGGACCTGCTCCTGCTCGAGCTGTAGTCGTCTTCCGACGAGGAGTATTTGCGCCGCTTTGAGCGGTGGTTTGAGCTGTTGTAGTCAGAGTCATCCTCTGAGTCCTGGGAGTGCTTGGAGTGGCAGCGGGAGCGGTCACTGTAGTCGCTGTAGCTGTCGTCCGAGTAGCTCCTGTGGCGGCTGTAGCGGCTGTGCCCCGAGGACGCGTCCGAGCTGGTGGAGTAGGACCTGTGCGAGGAGTGCCTGCGGCCTGAGCGGGAGCGGCTGCGGGAGTGCTCGCTGCCCGAGTCGTAGTCATCGCTGTACTGCGACGGGGACTTCTGGCGGCAGTGCTTGCTCGGGGAACCCTCATCACTGTCATAGTCACCACTGCTCTGCCGGCTCCGGCGGCCGCTGCGGGCCTGGGACGGAGCCGGGCAGCGCCTCCTCGCACCAGGCACCTGCTGCTGCTCAGCCTTTTGTCTTTTGCTGCCGTGCTCTTGGCAGGAGTTATCCCCGTCCTCTTTTTTACCGCTGCTTCCCTCCTCAGCAGACAGGGATTTCCTCTGGGACTCCTGGGAGCATCGCTTTTTCTTCTGGAAATGGCTGCAGTCTTCAGACTGTTCAGGTTTCAGTGCCCGGTCTGACTCTGTCAAAAGGGAGGATTTACCTTTTTTGTGCCTGTGCCTTTTCCGTTTCTTGGGTTTCTCTTCCCCCAGCTCAGCTTTCCGGGCCTTCTCCTCAGCTTCCTCCTTGTGTTTGCGTTTGTGTCTGCTGGACTTTTTGTGCTTCTTTTTCTTTTTGTGTTTATGGGACCTTCCAGATTTACTCTTACCCATTAGACTCTTACGGCTGTCTTCCCCCTCTCCCTTACTGACACTTCCCAGACCAGACTCCTGCTTGCTCTGCGATTTGTTTTCCATTTTTTGAGCAGAACTGTTCCCTACACTTTCAGCCTCCTTGGCTTTGCTCACCTCACCAGGTTCTGTGCTCTGGGTGTTGTCTTTACAAAGCCCCCCATGATCCTTGGATTTCTCTGCCCCTTTCCCTTTTGCATCCTTGTTACGAGAGAGCTTGAAGTCAAAGTACAGGGGGTTGCAGCTGTAGGACACAGAGGGCTCAGCTTTGGTGAAGATGAGCAGCTCTGAAGGCCACTGCAGCGTCGTGCTCTCGTCCTTACTCAGAACAGGGAAAAAAGGTCCCGTGGGGTGCTTTGGTCCCTCAGAGCCATCTCTGCAGCCCGAGACAGGAGGAGGAGCTTCTTTAGCCGTGTCTGGATCGGAGGGATTGATCTCTGAAAGGTGCTTGCTCTCCTGTGTATTTTCATTCTCTGGGATGTCTTTTGGTTCTGTTTTGCCCTGCTGAGCTGCACTTTCAGTAGTACTCTGCTCCTTCTGCGGCCCCGTGCTCTCAGAAGCCTTTTCTGTGTGCTTGCTGGGTTTGGGTTTGGGGGAACTCCCCTTTTTCACTTCGTGCGCGTTTTTTTTGTTCACATTTTCTGCTTCCGTTTGCTCAGTAGCCTTCATGAAAAGCAGGAATTGAAAGTTGGGCTTTACTTTACAGTGGGCCGGGGGGATGTAGTGGTAATATTCTGGTTCCACGGCCGTTGGTCCATCTTCTCGCCTCATCTTCTTCAGTTTGGATAAGGTGCTGGCCAGAGCCCCACTGTCCTTGTCGTGCTGGTCATCGTCCTCCGCCTTGCCATCAGCATTATTGGTGCCTTCACCCTCCCCAGACTTCTGCAGGCTGCCAGCCTCAGAGGACCCCCTCTCATCACCTTTTGCCCCATCTGCAGAACTGGACTCATCCACGTGGTCCTTGAAAACAGAAGCGATGGTCTCCAGCTTCACTGGGGTCTTTTTGGCGAAGGAAAAGGACACCCCAATCTTCTGCAGCGGAGTTCCCAGAGAGCTCTTGATGCCAAAGCTGATGGCCTGTGCCCCCTGGGCGGGCGTCTGGCCTGGCAGCACAGTGCCTTGGCCAGTGTTCAGGAAGCCTCTGTCCGCGGCCATCTCTGCGGCCTGGCCAGAGCTCGTCTGGACGAAGGAGCCGCTGTTGGCTGCGGAATCATCGTCGTCTCCACCTTCCTCATCCACAGCCACTGTGGTGGTCCTGAACATGGGCCCACTTCCAGGAGCACTGGAACAGAGGAGAGAGAAAACACAGCTGACTAGTGCTCCTGTCCCTCTGCAGGAGGATCCATCCCTCAGAGGAGACAATCTTATACAGTTCAAGTGCTCTTGCACCCAGACACATGCATTAAAATATCATTATATAGCCACTCAAAGTTTTTAATAATATTAAATTACTGATGAAAATGTATGGCTGGATAAAGCAATTTGGGGATGCTCTGCATGATCAGTTTAGAGAATTCACTCCTACCAAAACCACAGCATGAGCCCCAAACACCAGTGAAGCTTCACCCTCAAATCCTGTGCAGTATCCCAGAGCAGGAATGCCAGCCCAGCCCAGGACTGCAGACCCCCAGGCTCCAGGGGTGCTGGGGACCACCAAGACTCACCAGTCAGGCTGCCTCCTCTGCTCAGCCAGCTCGTGCAGGCGCCGCAGGGCTTTCTCCTGCTTCCTCTCATCTTTCCGGGATCTCGACGAGACATTGCGAGCAAATTCCCTTTGCTTGAGATCTTTCAACCTCTGAGGCAAAAGAAAGCAGAGATGGATCAGATCAAAGCTGTTTGTGGTTTATCCAAGAACAACTCTTTGCTGCAGCACTGGAAATTGCAGTGTCAAGCCCCTCCCCAGGGACATTTATTGAGCCAGGATGGAGTAACATCATCTTAGCTCAACAAATCCCATGGAGCACACTGCCATCCTCCCAGCAGCTGAAGGAAAAGACAACTGGTGGTCACTTTTGGCTATGGCTTCAAGTTCTGTGTATACCCCTTTCCAATCAACACTACTGGCTTTCTTTAGCATGGACAACAAAGCTGATTTCAAAGCAACAAGCAAATTCTGGAAGGAAAAGGGGAAAAGAAGAAGGATTGTTTACTTTGCTGCTCTTGCAGGGTGCAGATGTACTTGACAAACAGTGCATGACACGAGTCAAGAGCATGGGCCAAAGGACAGGAGGGATCAGCTGGTGCCAGAGTTACCCAGGAATGACATTTGACAAAAGCAATGTACCATTACATTGGAGAAGGAGCCAAAAATCCCATACAAATGATTTCGTAAAGCAAATCCAGAAGACAACATACACCACAACCAGTTCGTTGTTTTTCTGACAGTAGTTCTGAGAGGGTCAAGAAACAAACTGCTCTAAAGGCAGGAACGTCTCTTGGGGTTGAATACTTTGGGGAGCAAAAGCACCAAGTTCCCCAGAAATCTTATCATGAGGGAGCAAACCCAATCCCAAGGAATTTCAAACATCCTAATATCACTGAGGAAGTCTAGGTAGCCAATTCTAATAGAAAGTAAACATGTAAGACTTCAGAACATTTTGGAAAGTCCTTGTCTCAGAGCACTGAGAAGAGGCTGCTGTTTTTTTCTTCAAATATATGTGGATATTCACAAGATTTTTTTAGAGTGCTCTACAGAAGTTTAAGAAGCAGAAAGCAAAGACAGACCTCTACCATCCTAAAGGGACTCATTGTTCTTTTTCAGCGCACAATTCAAAACCCTTTCAAAGGGCCCAGTTCCAGAATGCATCCTGTACTCAGCTTTTGGAAGAAGTTTTGTGTTTTTCAGGCATTTCATGCAGGGCCTGGGAGACTAATGGGACTCAGAGCAGGAGTCACTTTGGAACAATTCTCTTACAGGATGTACAAATCACTGGTGAATTCTAAATACTTCTGGCTGGCTGTCTCTGCCTCTTTCTTGGAGCAGAGTCAGACTGCCACACACAGATACAGTGGATCTGGAAATCAACCCGAAGCTCAAATTAGAGGAATTAAGCTGGCCCAATGTAAAGAGAACATTGCTTTGTGAGAAAGGGGGAGATTGGACAAGACAGAGGATTCTCTTACCTAATTGTATTTACTAAATGTGGTTGATTGTTACCAGAATCAGAGGGGAGGACACACAAAAAAAAGATACAACTACAGACACCAGTCAAAAGAAACTCACTCTTGTGATCTGGACTCCCAAATTAGAAGGGTTTGCTTTCAATACATCAGCTGAAAACATCACATCACAAAGAAAAAAAGAAAGTAAAAATATAACAAGAGTGGAAGAGAGGAAAAAAAAAAATAAACCACCACCAACAAGCAAGCATTACTAGAGAGCTGTGAGGGAGTGTGCCAGCTATTCTACAGAGCGGGAGCAGAGCCAGCAGAGCCACAGGACCGAGCCAGGGTCTGGAGCAGGGGACGCACACGGACACGTACGGACACAGCAATGATCCCACCTGGAACAGCAGAGCTACTTTCACCAGGACAAGTAAAGGGCTCAAGGGTTTTGTGGTGTATGTTAAATGTTGAAGAGCAAGTTTTTTTCCAAGAGGAAGGAAAAAAAAATAAAATGGATGGACTGAGCAATACTATCAGCTTTTTCATGCTGATTTCGAAACTGTGTCTGAAATGCTCTGGGAAGTTACAGCCACCAACAGCTGACAAAACTATTTAATGGGGGCTGATGCCAAGTCTCGAGATCACTCATCCATTTGGAAAAAAGTATGACCCAGCTATTTACACCAGACATGAACTGTGACCTTTCCTTCTCAAGAGGAAGGTGCAATGGTGCACTCAGAGCTCCCTGTGCCCCCAGGCATGGTCCTGATCATCCCCCAGGACACAAATTGGGCTCAGAGCTGCTGGGAACGATGCAGCTGCCCCAGGCTCTCCTGCCTCCAACACACAGCAATTTGAATGCAGACAGAATTAAATGCCCATTATTAAATGCTGACCTTTGTCTGTCTGTGCTCCCCCAAACCTCCCACTCTCAACACTTAAAATTTAGAGGTGGGAAGCAAATGAACTAACCCAAAGCACTGTAACTCCAGAATATGCACCACACCAACTCCCAGCTGCACCCAAAGCTGGGCCCTATAGGCTGACAAACCACTGGCCCTGGTGTCAAGACTGCTGAGAATTTGGTACTTCCAAAACTGGGGAAGAGTTGGTCTGGTTTTGAAAGGACCAAGAGATCTTAAGGCTGAGTTTCTTTTTGTCACACAGGAGTGAGGAGAAAAGAGTCTTGCTGGGGAAGTACAGGACAGAAAAGCTCACAAATGCACTGTGCCAGCTCCCTGGAAATGTAAAATACAGAACAGAACATAGCTCAGCTTCTTAGACTGACCTAAACCAACACACTTATCATCAGAAATTACTCCAATTGTGCAAGAGATCTGGCTGGACTGCAGTATCTTCCCTAAATGCATTCTGGGAGAGGGAAAGGGGAGAAAACAGGAGCCCACACTGATCATCTGTAAGAACAACCTGCTGCAGGAATGAAGAATACCCAAAACTTTTCAAAATAACCTGTAACTCTCTCCTCACTTATTGTTTCAAATATGCCACTGAATCCAGTGATTCATCCCCTCAAAAGTGGAAAAACAGCTCACGACAGCCATGCCCACCCTGCTCCCCAGTCCTGACTGGGAAGGAGCAACCCAAAGCCTGAAGTACAGTTTCACTGGGTGAAGGGAGCACGTGCAGCATTGAAATGCTGCTCACACACTTCCAGGTCTCAGCCTGCCCAGGAAATCACTTAAACTAAACAGATATTTAAGCTCAGCTTACGCTAAAGAAATTTCCATCTTGTCCTGAGGAGAGTGTTCATTATTCTAATCCCCTAAAAACTTCTAAATTACTTTTGGACCACACCATATGGTGGGTATGAGGGAGGCTGGAGAGGCACAGACCTGCCCCTTCCCCAGCACCACAGAGAAATTCCAACAAGGATTTAACACAGCCACTCAACCATCCTCAGGGAGCTTCTCCCCTCCACAAGGAGCCCTGGGAACACATATTTTTGGGGTGAATCCTCCCTTTTTAAGTTTTCCCATTGTGCTTAGCAAGACAATGATCTTTTCAACAGGATTAGAATCACCAAACCTGTATTAAATCAAACATGTGCTTCATGCTACTACAGGATTTCAAAATTAAGGGGCATTTTTTTCCCTCCATGGGCAGTGTGTTTTCTGAGGAAACAGCAGTTTATCTAAGAAGCAATGTCCTTTCAAACTGCAGGATCATGGGGACCATAAAGCCAAAGAATATTCTGCTGGTTTATTACTTCAGCTGTCAGAAGGGCCAACTGCAGTGACCAGCAATGACACAAATCACCAGCACTTACATAAAATTTCTCCAGATTTCCACATGCTGTAGGCAGTAGTTCAATACCTCCAGCCTTCCGGGGGTTTATTAATAGCTGCCACCCCTCTCAGCTTTGGAACAAAGAATTGTATTTTAAGTTTCCAGCCTTGTTTTTAATGAAATTCCAAACTCTGCATTTCCAGGAGTACAAATCAAGCTCCTAAAGAGCAGGTTTGGTATCAAATCTGCAGCTACCTCTGGACTGCAGCACAAAGAGGCCACAGTGCTGGATTATCTCCCAATCCTTGCATGGCTCAGGAGGGGCCAAACGGGCAAACACCACCAGTACCTTCCAATTCTCACAAATCAGCTTAAACCAGCTGCACCACAGCACTGCTGAAAAGCTCCTGAGAGCCCATCCCAGGCACAGCAAAGTGGGCAAATCCCGGGGGCGAGCAGGAGTCAGGAACTGTTGCAACAGGAAAACCACTGGATCATCACAGAATGTCCTAAGTAGGAAGGAACTCCCAAAGATCATCCAGTCCAGCTCCTGATCCTGCACAGACACCCCAGCAATCCCACCCTGGACACCCCTGTCCAAGTGCTCCTGGAGCTCTGGCAGCCTCGGGGCCATGAGAACTCAGCACACCCCAGATTTTGCTGATGACAGGACACCAGGTAAGACCTCCCCATTCCCAGCTGGGGTGCTGAGCTTTATAGGCTCAGGGCCAGCAGTAAATGGATTTTCTCCATTTCAGGTGACAAAGCCACACAGCATCATTGAACAAAGGCTCACTGAGAGACATTCTTTGCCTAAAAGTGCAGAGCAGAAAGAGCCCCTTATTCTCACAAGACAAAAGCACTGTCACACTGTCACCAGACCTGACTTTCATGCCAAACCTCATACTGAGATGGGTCAGAGCAGATCCACCTCTGGGGCTTGAGGTAGCTCCCATGACATCAGAGCCCCCTCCTCCCTTGCCATTGTTCTCGTGTCTCTCTGCCAACCCACATTAAATAAAATAATAATAATGTACTTTTCATTCTGTGCTAGCTGATTTCTGACTTTTTGAACTTTTGATGTCTGTTCGATTCTTTGCCCCAAAAGCTTCTGGGAGTGAACGACACCATTAAACATAAGCTCAAAGGATGGCAACCTTGATCATTTTATTGAAGTGAGAACATAAGCCTGGCTTATCTTTGGTCATCAACATTCTTTGCACGCTTATAAATGAAGTGAAAAGAATAGAGGGGAAATGGCCTGCAAATGCTGTTTTATTTCATCTTGCTTTCCTCCCTGGAAGGAATCAATATTTTTCTTAGCTGGGTTAAGAAAAACATAGAATGGGTTGGGTTGGAAGGGACCTTAAAGTTCATCCAGTCCCACCCTCTGCCATGGGCAGGGACACCTTCCACTGTCCCAGGCTGCTCCAAACCCCGTCCAACTTGGCTGTGGACACTTCCAGGGATGCAGGGGCAGCCACAGCTGCTCTGGGCAGATTGTGCCAGGGCCTGCCCACCCTCACTGGGGAGAATTTCCTCATCATCTCTAACCCAAACATACTCCCTTTTCAGTTAAATCCATTCCCCTTTGTTTTATCACTCCATGCCCTTGTCCACAGCCTGTCTCCAGTTCTCCTGCAGCCCCTTTATTGTTAGCTGGTGGGTTTTCTGAGGACAAAGCATTTCTGGAGCAGAAGAACCTCCCATGTAACACCAAGTACCCCAGAGATTC
Organism: Polioptila caerulea; assembly: GCA_013397295.1. NCBI lineage: Eukaryota > Metazoa > Chordata > Aves > Passeriformes > Certhiidae > Polioptila > Polioptila caerulea. The sequence continues at coordinate 87,208 of VYXF01010428.1, read as the reverse complement.
TCTCCTCAGCCTTCTCCATTCAAGCTGTGCTTGGAAGCCCAAGGTCTTGGAAATCCCAAGTCTCCCCAAACCACAAAGTTCAGGGTTTGCATTCAGAGTATTCCTCAACCCCAGCAGTGACTATCTTGGTAATTTTGTTGTGCTTGCACAGATCCCTCCCCCTCGGCATGAGAAGCAAAGATGCAGCTAATTAGGGCACAAAGAGAGCTGCACACCTATACTTCCATTTCTGAGTTCCATCCTCTTTCCCAAAGAACTTTATGAAATACACTCCCTTTGTCCTTTTACAAAGAGAATCTAGGCAGAATTAATCACCCACACCTCCAAAACACCACACACTTAGGGGTAAAAAACAGCTACATAAAAGCTTGCATTTCAATGCTGGTTTGTGTTCTCCCAGGGAACCTGGCACAGGTTCACTCAGGAACACGTTTGTTTTTCACAGGGAATGCAGAAGGGGGAGTGTTTTGATTCTGTTGGGTCAGTGACTCAGTAAACAACTCGAGTCCTCAGCAGGCACACGAGCAGAACGAGGTGATGGTGGGAGATTCTCCAAGTTCTTGGATTGTTAAAAATCCCTCATAGTAAAAGCTGACTGTAAATGCTACATAACTGACACACAAGGTAATTCCAACCATAACTCTTGCAGGCTTCTCCAGGTGCTGGGCCCTGCACATCCAGGTTTATGGAGAGGAACACACAGACTGGGCACAACCGAGATAACGGGCTCACACTCATCTTCACACAAATCTAACAGGAGGTCTTTACTTAATGTCAAAACTCCAAACCAAATAAGGTGCAATGCCTTAAGGACACATTCCCACTGAGTCCAGAGTATTCTAGGACTGTGGGAGCTCCCAAGGATCAGGACACTGTGGATCTGCAGGAAAGCAGCACAAAAATCACAGAATCACAGACTGGTTTGGCTCAGAAAAGATCCTAAAGATCACCTTGTTTGCCCCCCTGCCATGGGCAGGGACACTCTGCACTATCCCAGGTTGCCCCAGGTCCTGTCCAATCTGGCCCTGAACACTTCCAGGGATATACATTGGGTCCATCTTCACCATCCAAGCTCCTTCGCAGCTGCAGAAGTTTTCTTTCTACCTTTGCCACATTCTGTCAGTTAATTATGATTAATTATTATTCTGGTGAGTGTCAGGAGCAGGCACCATCAGGAGTGGGGCCCTTCATAACCTACCAGGCCTTCAAGATTAAAATCCTACAGGCAAAACCCCACCATTAAAGACATCAGCAGCTGTACAAGAAGTTATGAGATGCAGCCTTTCCCAGCTGCTCACTGAAGGGTGTGTGAGAGAACTGAGCTTACTGTCCCTCCTGCAGGGCCATCTGCACCCACTCCAGCTGCTTCCAGTCCCCTGCCAGGGACAGGCCATGTGCTGACCGAGGGTGACTGGTCCTTCAAACAGCTGCACTTCTCATCTCAAGTATCAACCTAATTAAAAACAGCTCCAGAACAACACTGCACACCTCCAACACAATGGCTAAAACACGCTAATGGTTTGGGAGAATAAATGCAAGGATCTTTTCCCAAGTTGCCTTTGCTGCCTTTTGGACAAACTTGGTGTTGAGGTTGATTCAGACATAGCCAAATGGTCTGTGAAACCAGGACAGGCAAGAAATAAAGAGAATAAACCTCCCCTTTAATTGTTTGGTGTTGACACAATTTTGGTGGGTCCAAAATTCATCCGGTTGGGATCAATACACTTACCTATCATCCCTGTTGGGCAATAATCCCGAGTTCCTTCCTGGAATACAAGACAGTGTCTTTATAACTCGGGAGTGGAAAGGGATCTGAGGATGGAACATCTATTTACAGGGACAGCCTAATGCTCGCTGAGCCACAGAGGGATAACCAAACACTTCAACGTCAGGGGGATGTGGAACTAAAAATACTTAAAAGCAAAAATGCTGTGGAAACTGAGCCAAGAAAAACGCAAAATCGAGCTCTGTTGCCTCAAAAATTACCACTGAGACAACAAAATCTTGCAGATGATGTATACCAAGCTGGGTTCCTGTAACTAAGATACTGTAATGGCCTCTCTCTCCAAGAAAGCCAACTGATGGCCCACTTTTAGGAAAAGTTCATGTTTTTCCTCCAAACCTTCAGGCTCCCCTTTCTGCAACCTTGCCTTCCTGTCCAAGAGACAAACTATAAAACATCAATGTGCAACATGCAAAAGGCACAGCTTTTTTTTTTTTTTTTTTTAACTATTTTAAAATTTAGGCTGGACTGCTGGAAAAGAGCCTCTCTGGAGCAGGAGGGAGCACAGCAGTGAGGTAATGTTACTTATGCAAATCTACTGTCATTCTGTCTCAGGGGTTTCAAGTTCACTCCCTGAACGCTGACCCAGCGGGGTAATGCACATTTCAGCCCGACAAAGCTGGACAAGCAATTTTTTCCCTAAGCAAAGCATGATTGCTTCTTTGTTTAAATCCCTCTGTAACTAGAAATTAATGCTGGTTGATGCAGCCAGAGTTTGGAGGCTCATTTCTCCAAAGCCTGTCTGAAGTGACTGCACTGGATGGAATTATCCAAGAACATAATTCCTCTCAAAATAATCAGCAGTACCAAGCAACCTCCAAATTCTTTCTCCTGATGAGATGACCCCACCCTGTGCATGCACAAGACATTTTTCTCTCAGGCCACTCCTGTTGATGACTCCTTTTATTGCTTTCCACAGGTTGGTTTCCTCCTCCACAGCATCTGCAGCTGCTGGAACAGCTCTGAGCCTGGCCAGGCTTGCGTCAGTGCCCCATCAGTCACCAAGGGCTGGAGCAGTTCACGGAATGCCACGGCATCAGCACACCAAGAATGTGACACAAACAGGTCCTGCCACCTCCCAGATAAATGCAGGTCACTGCACTTGGGTTTCAGCCAAACTGATGGAGACCTTCCAGGGAAGTTCTCTGCTCTCAGGTGTCATGACTGAGCTTAGTCAAAACCCCCCCTCTGCCCAATAACCAAGGGAATAAATGAATTTCTGCTTTTGATTCTACCAAACTACTCCTCTTTACAGAGCCCAACTGCCCTGCCATGAGAATTCCTGACAAGGGCCCCTTAGTTCAAAGCAGATTCTCTGTCATATCCTACACTTAATACACACACACACACAGATCATACTCTAAAGCCACATTCTTGTTTTTAAGCTGTTTTCACTGCTATTTTGCAAGCTCTACAGCACATCCTCCTCGAGTTACCAGCATTGTGATGATTGTGTTGTTAGAATTTATGACTAGGGACATCAAACCCCTCCTCCGAGCCCTTCCAGCCCTGGAGGAGCCCAACACTGCTATCTGCTGTGCAGTTACATCTCATTTAGCAGCTTAAATGGTCAAACAGATCAGGCTAACACAAGGACTCCCATTACTTACTGTGCAGCATGAAGCACCCTGCAGACACTACAGTACATCCCTACCTTGGGTAAAAAGCCAGCTCCACAGAGACTCTGAACCCAGCTTCTCCTGAGAATTACAGAATTTGGGAAGTGCTCCTTTCTCAGGATTCCTTTGACACAGCCCATTATTTCCTAGTCTGTTTTCAGTAACTCCACAGAATACAGACCCAGGTAGTAAAATGCTCACAACTGGGGAATCATCACTCCCCAAAGCTGTAGTAATGCTAAAAGCAAGCTGGGAGCCATCCACCCCCACGTGTACTCTCCTCAGTTTAACACCAGCACATTCCTGCCCGTGGGTCTTTCAGAACTGGGGCTCTTTAATGCCAACCATGGAGTGGGGCTTGGGTTCTTTTGTTGTTTTGTGTTCTTAAATGAATTATGAGCATAAAAATATTACCCAGCGACATGAAACACCTACTCCTGGACCAGTAAGGAAAACAGATACACCAGGGAAACTCCAAGTATTAACCACAAACAAGACCACCACAATGGACATCAAACTGATGAACTGTGCTGTCTACAATTGGTTACCTGCTTGTGAGCGTGGTCGTAAGAGTTGATGTGGTTGTCAAACTCTTGGTGCTTCTGATACTGCTTGTCACAGAGTTCACAGTAAAAGTTTGCCCTGAGGTCTTCCAAAGCCTTGGCAATGGCCTTTTCTTTATCAACATAATCCTGAAAATATAGCAAAAAAAAGCTTGTTAAATGTCTTGTAGATCAGGCTGGAAGATGATGGGTTAGTCCTTTAAGGAAAAATAGTGCTTAATAAAAACTTAGTGTGCATTGATTATATCTATTACAGGATCACTGAGGTTGGAAAACACCTTCAAGACCACTGGATCCAACCTATGCCCAATGCCCACCTTGTCCCCAGCCCAGAGACTGAATGCCACATCCAGGCCTTCCTTGGACACCTCCAGGGATGAAGACTCCAAATCTCCCTGGGCAGCCCCTGCCAAGGCCTGATCACCATTTGCAGAAAATTCTTCCTGATGTCCCCCTAAGCCTCTCCTGGCCCAGCCTGAGGCCGTTCCCTCTCCTCCTGTCCCTGTTCCCAGGGAGCACAGCCCAAGCCCCCTGGCTGTCCCCTCCTGTCAGGAGCTGTGCAGAGCCAGGAGGGCCCCCCTGAGCCTCCTCTGCTCCAGGCTGAGCCCCTTTCCAGCTCCCTCAGCCCCTCCTGGGGCTCCAGCCCCTTCCCAGCTCCGTTCCCTTCCCTGGACATGCTCCAGCCCCTCAGTGTCCTTCTTATCATGAGGTGTCCAGAACTGGACACAGCACTTGAGGTCCCTCAGCAGTGCCAGCTCAGGGGACAGTCCCTGCCCTGGTCCTGCTGCCACCCCAGTTCTGGGACAGCCCAGGTGCCACTGGCCTCTTGTCCACCTGGACTCATGTCCAGCCACTGCTGATCAGCACCTCCAGGTCCTGTCCAGCTTTCCAACCACTTTGCTCCCACCTGGAACATCCCATGGGGTTGCTGTGACCCAAATGCAGGTCCCAGCACTTGGCCTTACTGAACCCAGCTTACTAAGCTGAGCAGCCTTTGCAAATTCACAGGTGGGATTCCAGAAGTTTGCAATGCTACCAACCTCAGCTCTATTTGTTACCCAGAATCACAGAATATTCTGCATTGGAAGGGACCACAAGGACTGAACATCTCCTGGTCAGAGCAGAAGTGTCACTGAGAAGAGACTGCTTAAAACAAGGCCTGCAGTGCTGATGGGGGAAGGCAGCTCTGCCTCAGGGGAGCCTCCTGGATTGTCTGTGCTCCAAGGAGAGGTTCAAAGCCTTGAGCTAACCCAGAGACACACTGGCATCAAACCTAGGAGGATCTCTGCCTTTGGAGCAGAACCTTACAACTCTAAAGCTGACACTGCTCCATTTTGAGTGCTAGGAGATGTCTGCTTGATCTTGGTTTGGCTGCTTGAACTCAGGAGGGAGGAAAATGGCTCTGGCTGGGAATTACCCTTCAGAGTCTGCTGAGCCCAACCCACTCCAGTGAAATATTCCCTGGAGCAGAACTGTCCCTCAGGCTGGGCTCAGCACAGTGACCACACTGCAGTGGGCACAGGGAGCTGCATTTAATGGGCAGGGGAGGGAGACAGCCTTGGGGTGCCAAAAGGATCTTTTCCCTTCTACACCTGAACATCTGCACGGGTGGAAAACCAAATCTCCATGCAGAGATGAGGTGTCTCAACTGGCAACAGCCACACCTTTCCCTCTTTTGCTACAGGTTTTGAATATGCATCAAGCTCTGGGGAAATCCCAGTCTCTCAGGTGGCTGCATTGGCCTGAAATCCAGGTGTGGAAGGAGAATGTGCTGTGCTCAGGGCTGCTGCACATCTCGGGGCTCCGAGATGCACCTGACGTCAGGAACCTCAGGGCTCAGCAGCTCCCTCTTGCCAGGCTGTATCAATTACAACCACACCAGCAGAATTAATAAAACATCATCACTCTTCACCAACTCTCTGGGGGAGGTTTACCCTGAGGAGGTGGAAGCTTTTACTCGAAATCAGCTACAAATGCTGCATCACAAAGCCCACTGTACTCACTGCAGCACTCCCCATAAAACTATTGACCACAGGCATTTCAACTGGAATAAAGAGAAATTATATAAAAAACCAGCCTATCATTAGAGAAAAAGCACTTAAGGATCTTTTTTTCCATCTTCAATACAAATTTCTTATGGGAAGCTTCCTTCCTCAGCAAGAGAAGGCAGCAAACATTTAAAACAGAAAACTTTGAAAGGTTTTTCCTTTGAACTTCAGATCTTGTTCAAGGCAATATGGTTTATCTCCTAGTTACCACTTCAAAATGGCATTAAAATAACATTACTATAAATGATATAAAATTTGTATTAAAAATTTCAACACCCGAGAGGAAAAAAGTACCTAAAAAATTTTACTGCTCACTGTTTGGGATTGTTTTCAATTTAAAGCACTGTTCACTTCTACATAAAAAAAGGAAGCAACTTCCTGCTTCCATCTATTACCAATGCCTTTGCTAAGAAAAAAAAAATAAAAATCAACAGATCTGGAGTTTTAAGCCCGAAGCAGGTCCCCAGGAAGACAAGAAAGGAAAACAGAGCAGTGTGAGCTCCACAGAACACAGACATTGAAAGTTCCTCTCAATCCCAGACAAGTTTCCTGTGCCATGTGTATGTTTTTTTTAGCAAGCATCCTGTGGCTAAACAATGAAACCCAGCCATTTGAGTGACCAGAATCTATACAAAAGAAAGGAATTAAAAAACATTTCTTTGCTGCAGAGTTATCCAAAATTCCTCTGAGGCTCCCTGAATGGCTGCTCAGGATGCACTGCCATCAGCAGTTACATAATGGACTCCTGTGGAGCAGCAAAAAGTAACGGCTGCAGAGATTTTTCACAGATTAATACCAAAATGCAAGGGGCTAAGGATGAACTGAGCTAATAAAAACCCACTGGAGCCAGGAGAGACTGCTACTGCTCCAGAGCTCCTGAAAAAAACCCATGCTGGATGAGGGCAGGAAGAGAAAAGAGTCTCAGAGCAACACAGGTTGGGCTGTGTTTGGAAAGATAATTGTAAACCCCAAGAACTCCAGGATCAAAAAATGGTTTTGGTTGGGAGGGACCTTAAAGCTCATGCAGTTCCACTCCCTGCCATGGGCAGGGACACCTCCCATTGGACCAGGTTCCTGCAAACCCCATCCAACCTTCCAGTGATGGGGAGTCCACAGCCCCCCTGTGTACCCAAACACCTGCAGTTCACTTACCAAGCAAGTCAAGGTCTCAAGGAAAAAAATAAAGAAAAAAAAAAAAAAAAAAAAAAAAAAAAAAAAAAAGAGNAAAAAAAAAAAAAAAGAAAAAGAGATAGAATAGGAGGCTATAAATTTTCATAGCTGAACAAACTGCCTGAAGAATTAACTGTTCAACTGGGGAAATGGAATTTTAGATTTGCCGAGGTTATGTTTAATTTTAATGGCATTGAAACTACTTTCCCATTATTTCTTAAATAATTAAAATTTATGCAAGACTGACACTTCATTTGGATGTCTTGGGCTCTTCCTCAACCCTGGTACTCCCCAAATCTCTGGACAATTGAACAAGCAGTCTTTCCTAAGAGCTGATGGACTGTAGGGGCTGGGAAGCAGAAGAGTGGATTAAAGGATGAGCAGAGACCACGTCTCCATAGAGAACCTGGTTATAGCTAATCCAAGAATGCTCCTGCATGTCACACTCAATCCCAACACCACAGTTCCTCTGTATCAGCCCTTGGCTTACAAAATAACCCCACAGGTTTTGTAAATCCCATAGAAACACAGAATTTGTCTTTTTTTTAATGCCGTCTGAACAATTCTTCCCAAGAGCTCCAGCCCATCAATTTCTCCAAGCTGGAGCCATGTCCTGCTTTTTCAAAGCAAGCAGGATTTATGCAGTAACACCAAGATGTACTGCTCACTTCTCACTCAGTACAACACAAGAACTCCATCCCTCCTCTCCCAGCTGGTAACTGCCCCTCTACCACCTCCAGGTTTTGTCCTGACATGGCAGGCTCACTCAAAAAATCTGGCAGCCCTGAAGTGAAGGGAAGGAAATGTCCTGCTCACGCCAGGACTATTCCCTCCAGAACAGGAGCAAAACACACAGAGAAAGTCCCACTGCTGTCCTGGGGCTCTCCAGCAGCTAAACAAACAGGAAGGTTGATGCTAGGAAGTGAATAACCAGTGTGCTAAAATTTAAATCATCTCCACAATGACCAAACCCAAGAACAGCGAATTTCTACCACCATCACTGCAGCAGAACGAGGAGAGCTCAGCCCCATCAGAACAGATCCTTTCCCAAGCAGCCCACAGACACTGCAATGTTGATGCCCTCTCTCTGTACCTTGTACTTCTGCCTCAGCTCCTCGGTGTCTTCCTTCTCCACCTCCAGCACTCGCCTCCGCTCGGTGGCATCCTCGGCGTAGTCAAGCTGTTAAAAAAAAAAAATAAAGAAGAAATGCAATTCGGCCCACAAATACATGGCACTATCAAATCTACCAGAAAGCACAACTTAACTTTAACTGAAACAGAATCTATGCAAGTTGTACTTTGCCTGCCCTGTTTTGTCACCCCGAGTGTAGAACACGTCATTAATCCCCCTGATGTGGAGGGCGCTGGCAGGCCCATGGCAGCTTTGGGGAGGGGAAATCTCAGAGCCCAGGGATTTTGGGGACCATCCAGACCCCAGAACTCAGGCTCACAGGGATAAAGAGAGGATACATTTTGCAGACAAGTGTCTTCTTACTGGCTGATTTAAGAAAAAGTTGTTCTTTACCTTGGATGCACAAACTCTCACTTAGAAATGCCTTTCCCACCCCCTCCCCAGGAGCCCTGCAGGGGTGAGGGGAGCTCACCTCCATCTCCATCCGGCCCATGCCCATGACATCGTACTTGACGACGATAGGGATGGGATCCGTTCTCCCTGGAAGAGGAACACACAGAGAGGGGTCAGCAGCAGCCTGGCACCACAGCTCGCTGTACACATTGGGTTTGGGTGGTTAGAGATCTTGCCTTGGAGTGCAGAGACCAGAAAGCTACAGTGAACCAAACACGAGCCATTCTCACAGCTTACAGCCAACCCTGCGCCCAGCTCCGAATGGCATCCAGGATGATAAATGCATTTTCTGAACATTAACTGCTCACATAAAAGCTTCTCGTGGTTAATGTTCCCCCATGATAAGCCCTGTGGAAGGGCTGATAACAGGACTTGAGCCTTCTCCTCAAGGTTTCCACATCAGGCTCCTCATCTTCCCATGAGAGTGAAGAAGCTGCTAATCACATTTCACTGTTGCAGCTTGTGAAGAATCAATTAGAACTTCCCTGTAAGGGATGCAGAAGCCTCCCTCCAGCGACCAGCCTGTGCCCTCCCCAGGAGTAAGGAATGCTGAGGAGAAGGATGGCACAGAAGCCAAACTTCCCCCATGCCAACCACCCAGTCTAGGCCAGGGGTCGTTCCCTACTCCCCTAGCCCCAGAGCGATGCTCTGGCCCTGCCGTGTCACCTGTAAGCTGTGAAAAGGACTGGTTGCGAAGAAAATTGACTTTGAACTAATCAAACTATGCTGGAGATTTATTTTTTTTAAAAAACATATTTTTAATCCACTCATAACCAGCCAAACAAAGCAAAATGGGGCAGACAAGCACTTTACTACCACAGCTTTTTAAAAAATTATTATTATTATTATTTTGATTTTTACATCACAACTGACACTGGTGGTTGTGATGTAACCCACTGACAAAGTACTTACCTTCTCCAGTGCAAACCTTGAGTGAAAAAACACAGTGTTTACTTCCCTTATTATTGCTCTTGTTTGGTGTAAACAACTCTTTTGTTATACACACATACACAGGTATTATACCTTTGGGCTAAAAGATCAACAGGTTGGAGTCATGCCAAAATATTCCACTGCCATCCACATGTGCAAAAGGCTGAAGTCTTTAAAACTGCCTCAGAAAACCTAGATAGGTGTGAACTCTTTACCAGCATCAGCCATAATTCCTGCCAAAAAGCACAGCCCCAGAGGGGCTTTTGAACCTTAAAGTACAGACATGTGGTTTTATTCAGAAATAAATCCATTTAATTAATTGCTTTACAGTTTGTTGATGTGCCCAGGAATTTGACAGGCAGGTATCCATCAGGTCCAAAAGCAGTGATCACATTGATCTGAAATGGTTTGGACTGAGCCTTCCTTTGGATATGTCATGCTCATCGTTGACAAGGTTTCTCTTATGCCCAATGGTATAATACAGTAAGCAGTGACCGCAATTTTTAGCAAAAGGACCAAATTAAAGACGGGTTATAAAAATGACTTCCTAGATGCAGTATCACTTTCATAACGTCTCAGCCAGGGATTTACTGGTAAGTGGTGAACCCAAATGGAATGGCTGGCACCAAGTGCCAACAACTTATTATTCAATTTTTTTTCAAGCTTTTTTCTTTTTGTTTTGGTTTTCGGTATTTTTGGTTAATTTTTGTTTTGTTTCTCCAACAATTGAGATCTTTTGATTTCTCATTGCCCTGGTAAACCCCTGTACCAACAATGCATCAGTACTTTTGCCTTCTAAGGCAGTCAAAGTTTTTTGGATTGTTTTTTTTTAAATTCAAAATCTATTTGGAAATTGCAGTAGCAAGTGCTAGTGCCCATTGTGTTGGGGAAAAAAAAAAATCAAGTTTGGACAGTATTAAAAATTTACGTTTAAACTGATTTTGGCAGTTCTAACACAAACAGAAACATCCCTTCTTAGCAATACCCTTTAATGAACAAGGATCAGACAAGTGTGCATAAAGAAAGGAAAGGAAAATGAAAGACCAAGCAGAAGGATGATGGCTACAACAGAGAAAGTAAGCCTAACATTGGTGCACTGATGACAAAAGGAGTAATTCAGTCTGAAAATAAAAAATTACCACTGCTAAGTTTACCATCACCACAACAAGTCCAGGATCATAACGCTGTAAAAAAGAAACACCATTTGTTAGGCAGAAACCATTAGGGGCAGAAAATAGGCCATTTGGCAGGGAGGATGGGTTAAAAAAAACAACAGGAGGCTTCTCGCTCACCCCTCCACCCCAGGACCGTGTTCTGCCCTGCAGAACCAGGGAGCCATTGGAGCAGCTCTGACTCCTGCTGGGTGTTGGGAGAGCTCCTGGTGACAGCCCCGCTCCGAGGAGGCACTGAGGCACAGGGAAGCAGGCAATTTAAAAGGAAAACAAATCAGGAACTTAAGGAAATAATAAATATTCCGGGCCAAAAAGAGCTCTGCTTGCAGGTAAGAGGAGAATATTCCATGCGAAAAGCAATGCCGCTGTTTTAAACTGAACCATCATTTCATTAGGGATGGAACCTCATCTGTGAGATCCAGGTGACAAGTGGCACGTCCAGGCATGTAGCACAGCTATGGCAGCAGTGCCAGCCCCACACAGATTCCCCTGGAGCCAGCTGGGACAGCAGGACATGCTGCTGGGCACTGGGGTGGCCTCACTCCGTGTCCAAGGAAAGCCGCGATGGTGAAGGGACTGGGACAGGCTCAGGGCCACCCCTTGGCCACTAGCTGCCAGGTGGGACATGGGGAGCAGCCAAATGGGGAATTGGGACTCTCCAGGTTCAGTTCATTACTTTTCCTTTGAAGGAACTTCCTTGAGGAAAGTTTATCCTACTGCTGGCCATGACAACGGGATCTTTCCCAGCAGGTAAACACGGCTGGGATGTCAGGAGCCTCCCAGGTTCAGCATCCCTGCTGAGCCTTTCCTGTACATCAGCATGCTTTGAAGGGAATGGAAGCTTCCAGCACCCAGAATTCCCACACTTCCTGCCACTCAGTAGGGCTGCAAGCTGTGCCACATGGACAGCTAACTCCCAGGGTAAATCCTGCTATGTCCCTGTCCCAGCCTCCTGCACTCTGCAATATTTATTTTCTTTTTGAGGCAGATCACAAACACCTTCACAGCCTGGTCACTGCACAGGCTGCAGACCCCAAAGCAGAGAAGGTTATTGCATAAAACACTTCCACATAGGGAAAATCTCGTGGAGAGGACAGAGCAGGGAACCCCAGCAGGATGGAAAAAATAAACAGCTCATACAAGAGTCACACCTTAGAAAACCCAATCTCAAAGTAAATTAGGTTAGTAATGATTCCCTAGACTCAGAAATGAAATTAGATTCCCAAACTGACGTGCCGTATTTGTTCTACTTTCCTCTCCCCAAGAAACGGAAAAACCTTTCTCCCAGCTTGTGAAAAATTGCTCAGACCCAAACAAACCCTGACAGTTGCCCCTTCCCAGAGCCCTGAAGTGTCAGGGAGCACGTGGCCAGGCAGGCTTCTCCAGATTCCCTCCTTTTTAACTGCATAAAGTTATTGGATACGAGCAAATACCTCCCTCTAAGTGCTATAAATTAATAAATCTTGGGAAAATTCATCCTAAGGCTTCAGAGCTTTGGTATCAGACACAGGTCACACTGCACATGGAGGACTGTGGGTTCAGGGCCGTGCTCTGGCTCTGGACAAGGTGTGGATGCTGCTCTGCCCTCTGGAATGGGAATATCCCAGCTGGAGCTGCCACCTAAGCCTGCCTGGAAACGCCAGCATTGTCAACACCAGCCCATGTTTTATCCTCTTTTTAACAAATCAAAACAGAAAACAGTTTTCATCAGATTTGCAGATGCTGAGGAACTCCACCCTCCAAAAAGAGGTAACAGAATGGTATCTCATGGTAATAGAATTCCAGAATGATCTGGGTTGGGAGGGAACTTAGAAGCCAGATCCTCCATGAAACAGGGGACACCTTCCATTAACCCAGGTTGCTCCAATCCCCATCCAGTCTGGCCTTTGACACTTCCAGCAATGGGGCAACAACAGCTGCTCTGAGCACCCTGTGCCAGGGCCCCACCACCCTCATGGGGAAGAGTTTCCTCACAGTATCTAATGTAAATTGATCCTTTTCTTAATTTACAACATCTACTCCTTGTCCTATCCCAACAGGCAAATTTCTCCGTTAGAGATATTCAGATAAAACAGGATGAAAAAAAGTACTCCAAAAATTCTATGTTAACATAATTCAATCAAATCTCTTTCAGTGTGTCCATTATGCACAGTATGTAAGCACCACAGAAGTAACACAAAAAACATAATCCTGCTTGTTTTGCTGACATCTTCGTAGAAATTCCCTCCAGGTACAAGCTTTGTAGGATCCAGTCCTAGAGGACTGATTGATATCACACTTGTCACCGGGGAATTTCATAAACTCAGCATCTCCAGAGGACACAGACAACAACATCTGATCTTGTTGGACACGGAGGATTTCTCCTTATTTGTTATCTTTATGCTGCAACTGAAACCCACAGTAAGACACAACCTTCCAGGGGCTTTCAGCTGTTCCTGAAAAGGAACTCTCACTCAGCTGTGTGCAGGGCAGTTTCATGACCACAGCACTGGCTTGCTCTGGTGGATAAGGGTTGGTTTGTTGAGTCAGTACAAACCTCACTGCAGGTTCTGCAAGGGAAACAGGTGCCTGCAGTCAGAAATCAACACCTACAGGAATGGATCCCAGGGACAGGGCTCACCTTCAGCTGCATTGTCTGGGAAGGGGGAGATAGGGAGGAGTCCCTGTGCTCATGAATGAGTTGCATTTTCAAAGATGAGCATTTTGCAACACTCAACCCTCCTGGGACTGTTTCAATGGGAGTGGGCAGGGCTCTGTTTCCAGGGAACAAGTGACAGGACAACAGAGAACAGCCTCAAAATTGTGCCAGGGAAGGTTTAGGTTGGATATTGGAGAAATGTCTTCATGGGAGGAGTTGTCCAGCCTAGGCAAAGGCTACCCAAGGCAGTGGTGGAGTCCCCATCCCTGGAGGGATTTAAGAGATGTGCAGATGTGGCACCTGGGGACAGGCATTAGTGGGGGCATTTGCAGCACTGGGCTCCCTATGAGAAACTAAGAGCTGTCCTGCTGAAAATTCAGACTCTTCATTCAGTACATCAAAATGGCAGGGGAGAGAAAATCCCCTTGTTTTCACTGGTGCAAAAGCCTGGGGTGCTCCTCACAGGCTAAAAATGACACCACGTTATCAAACTCATTCCAACTGCTGCAAGAAGCAAATGAACAAACAAGGGCAAGCTTTAATCCTGGTCGCCTTTGGGAATTAGATTTGTGAGCTCATCCTGTTTATGTCAGATTTCTGGAAGGGGTCAAAACAATCAAGAGATTCAAACAAAGGTCCATCATCCTTGGTGGCAAACAAAGTTGCAGAGAGGAGAAAGTGTTTTCCGAGAACACAGACACTGCCCTGTGAATTTAATCCTTACAAATCAGGGGAGAAATGAGGAAAGAAAGTCAAGTTGAAAACATCCCAATCACATGGAAAACTTCCATGGGAGCTCAAAACTTCACAAACACACAGACAAAGGGTGCCACTTGCAGAAAACCAAGCTGAGGTTTGACACTGAGGCACCAAGTAGAGCTCCTTGAACTTTTGCAGGGGAAGGAACGTAGTGGAGTCTGGGTCAAAAAACATCCCTACCCTAAATACTGGGCAATGGATTACAGAGCAACACAGAAGGTGTTGGAGCAAGAACACAATTCATGGTTGATTTAGGAGAGGAATTCAAGTAAGAGCTGCTGTCCACGTTCATTTTGCTAAGTGGACAGGGCTGAAGGGTCTGGTCTGACTCAGAGCTGCACTGAGGAGCGAGGCAGGCTGTGCATGGCCACGGCCTCTGCCTTCCCCACACTCCTCTCTCCCAGTTGAGTAAAGCTGCCCTTCCATTGCACCAGCACAAAGCACCAGAAGACCCCGTCCCAAGCCAGGCGAAGGCCGTCTGTCACAACAAACACATGGCACTGAAAGCACAATGATTTCAGATCTCACTGGCTACACCCACTCAAGCAACAAAAACTCACCACCAGTAAGCAAGGGAAGGATCTTGCATCCCCAAAAGCAAACAAGGGGGCAACTGCTTCCCCCAAAGGACACTGAGGCATTGAGCAAACCTCCCTTTCAGACTGTGGTCTGCTGAGTTTTAACACAGTGCTGAAGATGAGTATGATGACAGCAGCCAGGTTTCTCCAGCTAAGTTCACATGAAATCATCACTCTTAAAACCACTGGTGTGATTTGTGTGGCAAACACAAACATGGAAATGTTCCTCCATGCCAGGACTGTGGTTCCTGTGAGGACATGTGAAGATACAAGAAGATAAGAGAGTGATCACAGCTATTTCTTGGGTAAGCGTGCCAAACCAACCCATACCTAATGAATAAAGGTACTGTTAAGCATTTTTATTGGCCTCTCCTGTGTTTTCCTGTATTTATTACAAAGCTCCAAAACCCAGAAAGAAATCTGACACCCCTGAGTCCCTCAGCTGCTCATTGTTCCATGTTCACAGGCCTGACACACATCCACCGTCTGCCTCCCCGAGATCAGAGGAGCGAACAAATGGAAAACACATTAATATCTGAGCTGAAGCCATTTGGTGAGCGGGTGACAGCGCCAGGATTCAAGACCTTGGAATTCAAACCCTGAGCCCATTCCTCCAAGCTGCAGCTGCCAAGTGATCACATTTGTGACTGATCTCAGTTGCTCAAGTGGTCAAAGCTCTGTTTATTGCTCCCCACAGCCCGAGAACATCCAGCAAAAGCAGCGCCCGCAGCCACCTGGCACTGCCATGGAACAGGCACTCGGATCCAGCTCCATCCCACAGCCAGAGACCACCCCAGGGGCTGCCAGGAGAGGATATTTCCTGCCTGAGCTGCGGGATCACAGCTTCACCTGCAGCTCTGAGTAGCTTCCAGCACTTGTCAGGCGCTTCTGCTCCGCCACCCTGCTCAGCCCTTGGACCACGAGGGAATGTTTTCCATTTTCTGAACAGATTTGGGAAGGAATGTGCCAAAGAAGAACTGTACCACAGTGATGCTGAGGGGGGAAGTGATGACTATATTTATCCTCACAGAATTTGCAAGTCAGAGCACAAATCCACTTGTGCTTTTTCTTTTAATTGAAAACCATGCAACAAAAATACAGCTTGATGGAGGAACTGGATTTTAGCATTTGCTAACAAATTTGCTATACCTGACTTTGCTACCTAGCTGGATGTACTCATGAAAGGATAAAATAAACCCAAAGCACTTTTTCCTAACTGCTGCTCCCTGTATCACCAGGATGATTAGTGTGGGGCACTTTGGTCAACAGGAACAGCATTGCCCAGACAGTCTGTGCAGGTTTATTGCTTTCAGCCTGAGTGGAAGGGAACAAGGATGCAGGAAGGTTCCCAGCTCTGCATGGCACTGCCAAAAGCTCCTGAGACACAGGCACGGCCCTGCCCTCTCCTCGTAGCATTACATCAGCAGAGCTGCTCCCCAGGGAGATGGAAGCAGCTCTTCCAAAACAGTTATACTGAAATGATGCCAAAACTTGGCTAAAAACATAAGCAAACATGAAGGAAGTTATTACTAAATAGGCAGAGGAAGCAGGGGACAGAAGGCATTTCTTCAGGACCAAAGGCTACAGGGAAAGTTCCTGCCACTGCAAGGACCTGCCCCAAAAGGGACGTCCCTGCCCTAAACAGAACCACCTGCTGTTTCTATTGCCTGAGTACTGCACATAATCCAAGTCCCAGTACAGACCAGCAGCCACTCACGTTGAAACTCCTATTGGTTTTACTCTGAGCATTTTCATGACAATAATCAAGCACTGAATGAGCTGCCTCAGCCCTTGAGGAGCAAACACAGGAATTCCAGAGCTACACTGAGCCCCCACGTTACCTGAGCTGTTTGATTCACAACTGAGACACTGAGGAGCAGCTCAGCCCTGACAAATCGTGTGGTTTCTGTTGCCATAGCAAAGTACTACATTGGGATTCACTTCTCAGAGATACCACAAAAGATTAGGATAATCTTGGTCTTGGGAATACTGTGGGAATGTGCAGTAAATCAATGCCTTTAAATATATCAAATTAATCATACAGGACACAGTTTGTGGTGTAGAGGAACTTCTAACTGCTTCTTTACTGGTGGTGGGGCTGTTTTTAAAGAGTCAAGACTGCAATCAGGCAAGCATGTTTACAATAGAGAACTTTAGAGAGGCAAATCTGTGTGGAATGATTACAGTTGTTACCCAGACTGGCTAAGGACGAGCTGGACCTGTCCACCAGAGCTGGTCAATCTTTCCTCAGAGTCCTCTCCATATGGCCAGTAAACATCAAACCTTCCTCCTGCCCTCTCCAAACCCTCCCTGCAGAGCTGCCCACCCTCCCCAGGCCCTGCTACGGCCCAGGAAGCAGCAGGATAACCTACTCAGTTTCCCCTGGACTAATTAAATGAGATTAAACTACTGGGTTTAGTCTTGCAGATATACCTCTAGAGTACTACTACTTCATATTAAACACACAAGCCCAAAAGAAAAAAGAAAAAAAATCCAGAAGTTTTCAGCACAATTATTTTTTTCAAAACTTGTCAAAAAAATTGACAGGGAAAAGGCAAAGAGCTTATAAAAATATTTTCAAATGTACGATTCAAATTATCCCACTTCTGCACGTCAGTCTCCTGGCTTTTCATAATACTACTTTAATTTAATGGGAAATACTCATTCCAAGAGAAATCATTAGAGTGTGGTTGAATTCAGATTTCCCTCAGCCCTCTCATTCCCCTCCTGACTTACGTAACTCCTGATTTATTCACAATCCTTGGGCTCATTTAGCACAGGACTTCACACGAAGGTCAGGCAATGCTTTTAACCAATCTTTGGCTAGTTCCATTTTTTCAAGAGACCACAAATTTCTGGATTATCAACTACAGGTGTTCCCCCAAGGGTAACAGGCTGCAATCACCATTTTCTCACTTGTCAGAGGGCAACCATCACATATCTCTATGGAAAAGTGGCTCCCTAAGCCATATTTTCCAAATCAAAAAAGATCCCTGTCAACCGGCAACCCCCTCTCCTGCTTTTTCTTATTCACTGGCTGTTAGCAAGCTGAAGCACCATTTCCAAATATAACAATGTTTGTGGGAAAAAATATGAAAAACATCAGGGAAAGAGATGAGCTGAAGGATGACTCTGCTGATTTCCTTATGAGTATCTCTGAACCAGGACTCCAGCACTGTCCCTGCCTGCTGCTCCACTCAGCACACATCCCAAATTCAGTGAAAGATGCAGATGTTTCAGCCAGAACACAGCTGGTGATAGCCACGTCACTCAGGGCATGGGCTCTGTGCTTCCCTAGCCAAGGGCTCAGCTCCGCTCAGTAACAAGATTTGCACCACAAGGCAGCTGCCTCAGGGGGTACAAAATGCCTCCACCTCTGGAACTTTCCTGAGAATGAGCCACACTGCACCACATCAGCAGATTTTTACCACCAGCAATCGGCAAGTGTAGATTTTAGGCTGTTGCAGGTACCACCCAGGGACAGCTCAGCACTGCCACCACTGGATTCCAGCCCCCAGTGGGCAGTCAGGATGAAGGAACCCACCACAGGCTAAAGTCCAGCAGTGTGAGGTTCTTGTTGAACAACACCACAAGACTACAAGAAAAACATTTCTGCCTGGCAGATGTAATACAGCATTACTTTGGGATTCAACAGAACAAAAGAGGGAGCCCCAGCTCAGATGAACATCTAGAATTAAAAGTGACATCACAAAACTCAGCGCACCGAACTCATCCACTTCAAGTTCAAGTGCACAGGCAGTAGCTGAATGCGGTATCAATTCCGTATGTGCAATCCCTCATTTTTGAGAGTTTGATGTTAGCACCTTCTGCAGCAGGTCAGACACCATACCCACAGCTCAAGGCTGCTTGAAGGAGTTCTGTTTCTGCTGCAACTCCTCACCACAGGCTGTGTAAGAGTTTAGGCTCAAGCAGTGTCAAGCAAGCAGAGTTCAACAGGAACACACCTACACCTCTTTAGAAACATCCCCTTGTCTTTCCTGAACAAGGGAGTGTGGAAGAGGGGAAGAACTTCTGTTCTGCTCCTCCCTTCTCACTGCACATCAAATGACTTCACTCTTCAAACTAGAATAAAACTGGATGCAAATGTTTCCTTCCTGACATTTTATATTTGCATTCTTGGGCCAATCTAAGATTCATGCAGAAAGGTCACTGGATAATGAATTAAACACTCCCAACACAATCATCACCAATGCCACAGGCAACAGGCACAACCTCTGGCTGCTGACAACTCAGAGGAGAAAAGCTGGAGCAGCAACAGCCTCCCTTCCACATCCTCTGCCTGCCCAGACCTCTGGAGAAGTCGGCTGGCAGATGTACAGGGCACTTCTCCCTCCCAAAAGGGCTGAAATTCCTGCACATGCTCCAAAGCCTACATTATGAAGACTTCAGCACTGAACTGAGTTAAACTAGATGGGTTATTTTCACTCCTGTGTTCCTGTGACTATGCAGGAGGCACAGGAAAGCCCTCAGAGCCCACATCCATGATTTGCCTGTAGCTTCCACAGAGTCCCAGTCAGCAGAGCTCCAGTGATACGTGAGAGATCCGGAACAGCTCCAGCACAGCCAGAGGCACAGAGGGAACATCTAAATCTGGACAAGACTAAAAGTGCAAATTCCTGCTCGGCCCATGGGACATGATGGCACCACCACCCCCTGCCCTGACTCCAGAACTAGTCCAATAATCCATGTTCACTCCATCACACCTGAGCCTGCAGCACCCTGGGCCCTTGGGCTGTGCCTTGGGATCCACCCAGGGCTGGGACAAGGCTTTTCCTTCTTTCAAGTCTCTGTGTTTCCACACTGGTGACACACAGGGCAATACAGGGCACCCAAAAGAGAGACCACACTGAGTTTCACCCCGTGATGAAAAACCCACGTGCCAAAGGAAAGGCCCAGAGGTGACAGGTACAACCCCATCTGAGGTCTGGCCCCAGCAGGGACATGAGAGGACTGGAGAGTGCCATGCATCAACCAGAGAAAATGAAGCCATGTTAGAGGAAGCCAGAAGCATTAACCAGCAAGGCAGTCCTGCCTGAGAGGTTAGAGAGCCTTAGTCCAAGGGATTAATAAGCATTCCCAGAGTTTGGAGAACTCGTTACCTTGCACAGTCCTCCACAGCACAGACACCCCCATCTCTAACCGGCTCACTCATGGATGAGGGATTACAAGCTCCCAGGTCTTCAGACTACGGGCATGGGAACATGAGTGAGTTATTGAGGGGCTCAGGGCACACCTGAGCTTCAAACATTTCCACAGGTTTCTACAGAAATGGGGTTTAGTGTCACAGTAAGAATTTAGGCTCAAGACAGCAAGGTGTGGGGTGTGCTGGTTCAAGCAGCACTTTGGTGTCCCAGTGAGATTTGCTAATCCCTGACAAGCTGCTGGGAACAGGAGTAAGTCCAACCCGTGACAGTCCTGTGGAGGAACCAGGAGTGAGCCTCTCCCACCCAGAGAACCTACCACAACTTTCCATCTTCAGTGAGCCCCTTCCTGGCCTTCTAATGGCTTCTGACCCCAGTGAGCACTAACGGATCATGGGAACCACCTCAAATCTTTAATTCTTTCAATACCAAAACATCAGCACAGTTGGAAGCTGCACCACCCCCTGTCAGTGTGGAAAGTGAATCCTTCTCCCTCCACACTGACTCTCACACATCCACCACACACAGCTCTAACCCGTACCAACCAGTCAGGCAGCAGCTCCCACTTGCAAACTGCCAAATATGAAACTCAACAGTGCGTTCGTTTGGATCTATTAATAATGGAAAGAAAATCTAATCTAGGAACAAAAAGCAGAAATAATTTTGTTAAAGACTGAGGCTAGAGTTGAAAGTTTCAGACACAAGGGACTGGACTTACCCTGCAGTGACTTTCCCAATCCCTGGCCCAGCTTCCACCCATGTTTCTGGAGTAAGCGATGTCCAATATTATCCTGACAGACAGAACAGAGAAAACAAACCAAAAATATTCCAATAATATATTCTTCCCTTCCCACTGACATTTAAACATGTGATGAGCAAGAGATTTTTCTACATATATATGCATGCAAAAAAATGCTACTGAAAAGGCAATATATGCCCAATAAAGGGAAAGACAAATGTCAAAAATTGCTGGCTAGAATTTTTCCAGGGGGATGGGTATTGGGGACGGTCACTTTCTGATGGTGTGCTGGGCAACTTTTGTGCATCACATTTAAAAGAAATAAAAAAATAATAAAAATAAAAATAAAAAGCAATGTGGGAGAAAATAAAGTGTACCAATAAAAATTGACAGTAAAAAGCATAAAATCAAGCTATTTATACAATCATTTCCATCACCTAGACAGCACCACTTAAAAGATTTTTTTTTTGGTAAAGAAAATCTACAATGTGTTTAGTCATTTTGTTTGTGTGTGTCAGGCTTTTATAAAACTGAGTAAGTTGTAAGTGCAAGACTGCCCCACCACTAGAAACCAAAACACAATCAGAGCAAAATCCAGGCTAGACTTGATTGGGTTTTTTTTTATATATGTATATATATATAAACTAGCATGCAGCCAATATTAAACTGAAAAAACAGTGAGGTTAGTAAAACAAAAAAAAAATAAAATCAATTAAATAAAATGAGCTCAAGCACAGACTGGGTGATGCATTTCACATGTAAACTAACAAAAATACTAAGATGTTAGAATGAAACAGGCCTAGCAATAAGTTAACAGCGAGGAACCATTAGTGCATGTAGGGGAAACAATAAGCATAATGTCTCATCTTCCTAAAAAAAAAAGCTATTTTGGAATAACTGGAAAAGTACTGACGCAGCAATTAAGTGTCAGCTTTTGGCAATGGGGCTGAGCAGGGCTCAGTGTGGAAATTGTTGTGTTTTATTCAAGGTTTCTGCCCCCAGACAAAGAGCAGAGCAGTTCCAGCACCCTCGAACCCCCTCAATCTGTCAGCTCGCTCTCAGTGACCAGTGCACCCAGTCACAAGCACTGACCAGCTCCTCAGAGAAGGACTCTTGGCTGGGACCATGTCCTCCTTCTAACCACAAAAAAATAAAAATTAAAATTAGATATGAACTTGTTGATCATTAATTATCATCAGGCAAATCACAACCTGAGGTATCACAGAAATATCCTGAATTATGACGGGATGTGACTCCAGAACACTGAGTGGTACATGGAATCCTAAAAAATTATTAGATCTGTATGCTGCAGGTTTCTTTAATTAAATAACAGTCATCAACAGAAACCAGAGTAGGTTTTGTCACTCCACAGTGAAGAAAATGACCACAGAGTTTTCACAACTTTGGTGAATCAGCTTGAAAAGCACAACCTTCCCAAAGATATTGGCTGCATGGATACATTTTTCCTCAAAAATATGTTATCAAGTACAAATTTTGGATTTTTTTTCTGATATCCTGGTCAAGTCAGACATTCTGTATTCCTGCATTTCCCAAGGAATAATGCACATTTTTCCCACACTACGGCTCTACCCCAGGACATAATCAGGGCTACATGGAAAAAAAACCCAAAAAACCCCAGGAGATATAAAGAAACTTCTGGGAATAAAAGGTTAAATATAAAATTTTTAAAAAGGAAATATAAACAAGGATGGATCCCCACAAGTACCATGAAGAAGGCTGTCTGTTGGGAAGATAGGAAAACTTACCTGCAGGCACACCTGGGCAGGCCAGCCCCAGTGGGCACAGAGTGCCCCGTCCTGGCAGAGAGGGGCTGCAGCTTGGGCTGTGTTTGGGACAAGGCACTAATTGCCCTACCCTGACAAAGGATCATTCAATCTAAAAGCCAGTGCTGACAAAAATGGCTGCGTTTTCCAAAAAGAAAAAAAAAAATCCAAAGGACAAGGAGTACTTTGCAGTCTTGGCCAAGTGGAGATGAGACATTGTGCTGACTGTGTGTGTTATGAATGCACTAAAATAAAGACAGATGAAGCAGAATGCTATTCCAAAAGCAGTGCAAGTGGAGTGAAAGCATTTCCATACGAACCTGGCTTTAAAAACTGGGCTGTCAAAAGAACAGTTAAATGTAACACAAAGTAAGAAACTGTCCAATCACTAATGGTAGTTTTTTTCTTTTGCTTTGTTTTCAATTCACTGCTTGCAAGTAATGTATTTATTAAAGAAGAGTGAAAGCATAAAATAAATTCAACAAGTCAAGACCAGCTGGGAGATTCAAGAGCGATGTGTTGTGACTGACAGTGAAGGGGGAAACAAATGTTAAAGGGAAAAAGAAAAATTTAGAAAGGTTATACACATTAGCACCACTTTTACAGATCCACTCAAGAGGATGGTCCCAAGTTGTTTGACATAAATTGGAATTATGCCTGAACATTGCCCTGTCTCAGTTCCCAGGAAGGAGTTGTCTCCTGTCCTGCCAAACTTTTCAATTTGTTTGTTTATGCAGTGGAACTACTCCTTAATTTTAGATCCTGTTAAATTGAAATGGAGCATCTTCTGTGGCACTGAATAAGGAGAACAACTCTAATAATGTAAAATTAACATCTGAGTTGGGACTTGGCCATCACTTTGCTCCTTTCTGGCCATGTTCAGCTCCTCCCTCCTTTTCCAATGGCTAACCCAGACCTCTGATGGAGGCACTCACAGAACTGCTCTCCAGTGCAAATGCTGCCCTAAAAATTAAATTATGGAAGACCAGGCTTGCTTGATCTCATGTGAGAGTCTATCTGCAATAGCCAGGGCTATGGGACCAAAATGTGACATGAGACAACAAATGTTGCAACGGCTGACAGCTTTTTTTAAAGTGCATTTTTAAGTGAAAGTTCTGTAAAAGTACAGCTACTTTCATATATAAGAGATGGGGCTTTTCACAGCAAGCTACCTGCCCATGTCAAGAGCTGTCATTCCTTTTGAACAGACTATCCTCACACTGCAACAGTTTTCCTACAGAAGAGCTGCAGTGACCCACAGAAACACCACAGCCTTGAGCAGACACCCCCCATTTCTCAGCAGAGGGCTGGCATGAGTCTCCTCACTTTCCTCCTCTGCCATTTGAGAGCTCCTTGTGTTACAGCCACAATAAAAATTATTGAGGCAGCCAAAGTAAGTCTCCCAAAAGGTGTCTGGGTGAGCAAGGGAGCTCTCCTGGACCATGTGGGCACAGGCTGTGGAATGCTCCATGCAGGGAGAAGGGCTCAGCAGCTCTGGGTGGGACAATGCCAGCTCTGGAGCTGGGCAGCACTGATGGCCAGCTCTGCTCTAATGACAAAGTTTTGCAGAACTTCTCCAAAGGTGTAGGAAATGCAAGGCCTTGGGTTCACCAGACCTTCACAGAGCCAGGTAAGCTGCTCTGGAAAAATCTCATCCAAAGTGACCAGGCTCCACCAGCTCTAGCTGGCCTCCCCAGGCCCCCATCCTGTGCCCTGACAAGATGCCCTTCCTTGCTTTCCAAGGGGATCAGTGATTCCTGAGCAGGATATCCCCAGCACAAATTTGTGATAAAGGTCCTGGCCAATAGGAAAAAAATCTGCTTACCACACCACCAGTTTTGCCTAGCACAGGTTTTCCATGGGGATCCCCACGATCCCATTGCTCATCCCAGCACAGGCAGGAACCATTCCTCTCTTGAGTGGATTGTAAGCTGCGCTGACTGTGTATGGAGGAATCTATAAGCAAGGATTGGATGCTACAGGGTGAACCCATGCAAACAAGAGGTTGAAAAGATTCCCAAAACAAAACCTAGAGCTCACTACAGATGACACAATGAAGACCAGAGAGAAAAGCCAAATAGTAATGCTACACCATTCAGCTTCCAGAAGCACATTATTTATAGCGCTGTCCACATATGGCTGCTGCTAAATGTCAAATCAGCAGCCTCATCAAATGACACTTTGGAACTAGTGGAGTCCACAGATCCGTACAGATTTCCAGTGCCACAACCCCTGCTCCGGCTGGGCCAGGCTGCCACAGCCCCTGGTGTCAAAGCAGCCCCGACTGCAGCCTGACACGGCAGGCTCAAGGCGCTCCTCGTGGCACCGAGCAGCATTAGAGAGAGGGGGAAAGGACATTTGTTAGTTAGGACAAGGACAAACTAACAAGCTCCAGGATAAGTGGGTGATTCCCAGTCTGGCCTCCAACCTGCAGCGGTGATGGCGTGGGTCGACCCCTGACACTGCCTGCACGGGGCCAGGGCTGCTCCTTGGGGGCTCTAAGGGTCTATCGCTGTCTCCTACTCCATCTGCACTGCTGGGATGAGGAAAACCAGGAATTCACAGCAAAGAGACTCAATAAACAAGTAGAGATAAGGAATTAACATGAAGAAAATATAGATTCTATTAAAGCTGCAATAATTTGTGACTTCCCGTTCAAGGATCTGAACTCAGTGCACTCAAAATGCCCCAAAACAAATGCATGCAGCTTCTTGAATTTAGAAAAAAGGGTGAAGTGCTCTGATTTTTCAAGGACACCAGTGACTGCACTGACATGAACAGCCAGTGTAAGTGCAGCATCTTTCAAAGCACAACAAGAAAAAACGTTGTGGGGGAAACAAAAAATATCAGTATTTGTAGCTCTGAAGAGTCTATTGATATGAAATACTTCCTTGAATTTAGTAATGGAAAACAGCTGGCACTCATTCAGGCCATGTCCACCCCTAGCTCCTGGCAGCTCTGTTTTCCATAAATGCACTCTGGTTAGAGTCACATGTTTCACTCCAGATATCTTTGGCCTAAACAAGCTGTACACAGCAGGATTTCCACAGGAACAACACCACCAGTAGGCTAATTGAGGACACATTTCAACATTGTAATGATCTGTAGACTCCCAAACCTATTTTTCCAGCCACCTTTGAGTTGCATGCTGTAGCAGTACAGTCAGCACCTCTCAACAGATAATGCTGCAGAGATGGATGTCACATCAGTGGGGACTGTCAGAGGGACATGGCACAGGAAACCCTCTCTCCATCTCCAAACACCTGCAGGCTTTGGAGCACCTTCCTATCACTAAGATGTGGGAAGCTGCAAGGAGCCCATTTATGAGAATATACTCAATCCACTCTTCGTTCTGAAGAATGACATTTTAACTGGGACATGCTTTGATCTGTCATGGTTATAAACACAGGATGTTCATCACCCAAACTGCTTCCTTATTGTGAAGCATGGGCTCACTCATGACTCTGAGCAGATTCCTTGGAAAAGGCCAGTTGGATTGCTAACAGAGAACTGGTTAAGGAGTAAAACCCAATCTGTTAATATTGAAAATACTTAGATGTGTGGTAGTTCTAAAAAATAGATTTGCCTTTCCTCCTTCCCTCTCAATTTTGGTTCTGGGCAAGCAAACAGCATAAAACAGAAGGGGAAAAAAAAGCCAAAAAAGCAGAATGAACACTCCTTTCCTGGTGAAATATCTTGCAGGAGAGGTGCCTCACTGAATTCTGCCAAAGAAACTGTCCCTTCTGGTAATGTGTGTAATTTGACAATTCAAAGAGCACACTGATCATTAATAATGTGGAAGCAAAATCACCTCCACAGGTGTCAGCACAACAAGGTTAATTCCTGCTTCCCAGATGGGGAATTTAAGAATCAACAATGTACTTTTACAAAGACCATGTGAAACCTCAGAAGTGACCGGATTGTTTCTGACACTACACTTGTTCAGGAGGCCAAAACCCCACCCTGTGCAGAAGCCATAGCTTTGGAATCCTGGATGGACACCAACACAGCGGCCCTGGGAAGTGCTGGAATCACCATCCCTGGAAAGGTTCACAGACCATGGGGATGTGGCAGCTGGGGACATGGGTTAGGGGTGGCCTTGGCAGTGCTGTGGGATTGGCTGGACTCAATGAGCTCAGAGGGCTTTTCCAACCTTAATGATTCTGTGATGCTGTTTTCAATTAGGTTGAACTGTACCTACCAAGGAGTTGTAAAGATTAAAAATGTCCTGACATTTGGATGGTGAGAGACATACATGAATAAAATATTAAAGCCATAATTTAATTTATTTTTTCTGCTGCAGTTCAGCATTAATCAAACTGCACAAAGCATTACTCCTGTGGATGATGAGAGCTGCACAGTGAGTCTGCGTGGGCCCAGGGTACCTGCTCATGTTTTACACACTTCCACAGGCACTGTTCCCTCTGGAACACCAGAGGTGTAATCCGTGACCTCTTCTATTCCTCTCTTTGGGAAGCACTTTTGGAAATCAGGTAACCAGTCTAGTCTGTAAGCAGCATTTGAATTATTTTGAAATGCTAATTTCCAGTGTGGCCCAGAGTAGGCCACCAACACGTATTTCCCATTCTATTTCCATGCAGCTTGGCATTTTAATTCAAATCCCCGTGTCCCAAGGTAAGACTGAAGTATTCAGGAGAACAGTGAATACCAATTCCCATCTCTGCAGCATTATCTCATGCGTCATCAATTACTGCCATGCCTAAATCTAGCATCATGCCAGCACATTAAGACAGTAGGTACTATATGCAGTGTTCACTGGACCAGAAGAACAGAAATAAGAAGGGGAAAGGAAACCCTAGAGAAGAAATTAAAAAAGGCAGACCGTGCAATACAAACCAGATCATGGCTGCTTAGCTAATATGGGCCAACTGCTGCGGAAGAAAAACGTCGAACACCCCAAGTTGTGTAAATTTTTGGTAAACATCTAACACGCACACAAACACACACAACACCAACCTACACACCAACAAAAATATCTAGTGAGCTTTATGTTATGCTAGGAGGTAATATGTTAGCTTTGGCTAACATTGGTTCTTCTAGGGGCTGACTAAGGTGGAGAAACTAACAGAGCTCCAATTATTAGGCTAAAGAAACACTTGACAAGTACTTTCTTAACAAAAGTCTAAATCAGAACACCACTAAATGTCCCTTGATTATTCACTACAAGTTTTCTTGTTTCTGAAGGAAACTTCAAATGAAACTTAGCTAAAGCTAAATGCCAAACGTTGGTCCAGTTCAGGCTGAACAAGCTGTTGTGCCTAAAATCAGAAGGTGCTTTGCAAAGAGAAAAATTAAAAAGCTCCAAAAAACTTAAAAGATTAAACAGAAGCTACTTCTTCCCTATCCTACAGCAGGAGTCTTCACACCTAACTCAAGGTAAAGCAACTTTAGAGAAAGGCTCAGGGCAGTTTCAGCTCCATGGGGAAGAACTGCTGGACTAACACTGATCCCTCTCTCCATACTGCCAGGTGTCATTCTAACACTTTAAACACACTGGTACTTTTCCAAAAATATAAACTAAAAAGGATCAAAATGTATTTTACTATACTATTCCATCAGGTTCACATTTAAATTAAACTGATTCTTCAAAGAAAAGTATAAAAACTCAAATATCTATGAATGAATGTATTATTTTAAATAATTCCTGAAATATCATGTTGAACTCAAATTTCAGGTTGTAGTTTTAGGACTACTTCAAGAGTAAATCCCAGGCCCACTAAATGTCAGCATGCAGTTTACCACCAATTACCCCTGCCTGCTATCAGATTTGACTGCATTCACATCAGGGACCATCCGAGCACGGCCGAACTGCAGGGAATGATGCTGATCAGGGGGGGCCTTACCGATTCGATGGGCTTGTCTAGAGACGCCTGCTCTATCTCCAGGTGCCCCTCTTCATACTGATCAAAGTGATTGCCCTGCAAGAGAAAACCAGGGTCAGCTCCTCAGCACAGCACAGCACACACTTCCAACAGTTTAGTGTCCAGACAAGTTTGGTTACAGTGTTATCTTTCATATAATTCTGCTAACAAACGAACTTATTAAATACAGGTTCAATTCAGTGTATCAGCTATAAGGACAAAAAAACCCTAAAAACCAAGTCAATTTGATGACAATCATAAGCTATTAAAGTTGGCCAAATACCAAACATTTACAACGACATTACTTCTGGATTTTTTTCCTTAGAAAGTCTATGAAAACACTGAGCATAAATACCAGTGCCAGCATGGAAACCACACATGACAGGGAGAAGCAGGAATGGATGTCCTCACCACTAGAAGGCTTTCCCCACACCAGGAATTTGCTTGAGGGATACATGTGATTTCATACACCTTAAGCCAACAAAACCCCACAGTGGTACCAAAGGAAACCCGTCCCTGTGCCCCAAGTGTTGGTCCATGGTGTGGAGCAGCCCTTCCCACAAATCTGAACAGTGAACTGTCCCTGGAAGTGATCCCCCACACACCACACAGCCTTTAGTCCCGACCCGAAGCAGCCCCCCTGCCAGCTGACCACCATCCCCCTTGGAAGAATTTCATCTTCCCACATTTTTGGGTGGATACTGAGCAGGCAGGTTCCTGAGCTAGGAAAGCAATGGCAACCTCTATTCTCCAAAACTGGCACAGGAACACACCAGTGAAGGGCCATTTCAGGAAAAACAAACACCTCCACTGCAGCTCTGCCGTAATTTGAGGTTTCTGAAACCTCAAATTCCTAATATTTCAAACATGGTGAACCATTTTTGGCTGTTCAACAGGCCCATGATGCACCACATCCACTGTCAGTAGTACAAACCTAGAAAGGAAACACTTGGACTTTCCAGCTGCCAACTGGGAAGCAGAAGAAGTGAGATTCCTGCAGCTGGGATAAGACCAAAAGCCACTGAACGGGGTGGTTTCAGTGGGCTCTCCTACATTCCCAGGCCCTGCTCAGTGTCACAGGAACTCCAGGAGGTGCCAAGCCTTGGCTGTCACTCCCCACTCCCCCCTCAGGCCCTGCAGTGCCACTGGAACCTCTGGCTGCTCTGTGCACACCAAACCCCTGGCAGGTTCTATTTGCATCCCAGCTCCACAATCCCTTGGAGCAGGAACATCCAGTACTGCTGCCAAGAGAAACATGTTGTCACCCTCTTCCTTCTACCAATACCAACTTTTCCTTCTGCAAGAATTTTAATGGAAGCCAGCACGTGAAAGAGCAAACTGCAGTTGTAACAGACTGACGGTTGGAATATTACAAGCCAGGCACCAGCCTCCCAAAATCCTCTGGAAGAAGTGCTCCTATGCAGCAATGCAAATCTGCAAGGGAACATCTTGACTAAAACCTGGTGCCAGGAAAAAGTGATTTGATGCTGGTGCCCCAAGTTCCAGCCCATCCATCACCTGCAGGCCCTGGTGATAAATCCACCCTGGTGATTCTCTGCTCCCAGGGATCGTCTTTCCCATGGCCGCTCCAGAGCGAATCTGGGGTTTAATCTGCAGGCAGCAATTCACTCCCACTCTTTTTTTTTTTTTGGACAGCCTTCAAGGAGCAAGCTGAAGGCAAACTTACTATGCACAAGGAGTCGTTGAGCTGCTTTGGAAGGCTAACAATGCTCAGAGAAAGCACGGTGTGGATGCACAGACTTTGTGTGTGAGGAGTCCAGCAGCCCACACCAAAACCCTGCCTCAGTGGCTGGGGGAGAGCCCAGCCTCCCAAATAATAGTGCACAAGAGAACCAGAGCAGTCAGGAATGCACATGCTGCCAACACTGGCAAAAATACATTGCTAAACTTCATCTATTAGAGCATTAAAGCCACATGATGTTCAGTTAACCAACAGTTGAAATCCTCTCAGCATGAATCCAGACACATCCCTGCATGTCCTTTCACCTGCTGCCTGCAGGTAGCTCAGCACACAACACTAAATTACCTGCAACAGCTAAATATTCCTGCCCACTCCCCAGCTCCTCTGGTGGGCTGCCTGCCAAGGCACTGAAAGCTGTTTTTACCGAGGCAAGGGTCAATCCCAGTTCGAGGGCAGCACGCCTTGCTGCTCTGAGGCTTCAAGTCACTTTTTTTGCGCTTAAAACACAAACTCCTCCCTCAAACTATGCAAAAGGCTGAGCACTCCCTGTGCCACAGCCAGAGACAAACAAAGCCTTGATCTCTAAGTTCTGGTGATCCCACCACTACCCACTCCATGTATTTTGGGGGTTACTTGATATATTCATATTCTTTGGGATTTATTATGTCCTTGATCTCTACTTGTTCCTGATCCAAACAGCTGCAATACTAAAACTGGAGCTTCCCAGAGAGGCAGGTGCTGCCTGTCAGCTGGAAGTCCTGGGCATAAAAAGGCCATGGAGCACAGGGAACAGGCCCCATGGGAATGCTGCCAGCCTGCTCCTGGGTCAGGAGGGTGTTCCAGGCTTGGAAATTCAAGGCTTCAAAATAACAAACGGAGCTGAAATCAATACACATCACAGACAATGCTCTTTATTTATCAATATTTAGAATAAATTATAAAGGGGAAATTCCCTTCCAACATTAAGCAGCTCATCCTGGAAAAAGGCAAGCAGAGAAACCAATGGTTATCGTGAGGTTGGATTTATGGGGGTTCAGGCCAGTGATGTTTAACCAGGTAAGAGAAAAATGGTTTTATGGCTATGACCACAACAGTGCTGCTTGCCTTCATGGTGATCCTAGGCCTTTTGGAGCTGGAGGCAGCAGTCTGTTCCTTTGCTTCTTCATCCGTGGAACTGGCTAAGGAACAAGTTGGGGAATTCCATCTGTCTCCCTCTTTTCCAATCCTACAACCTGGTGCATTGAATGGATCCCTAAAACATTTCTGTTTTGCTGTACCTTAAGACAATTAATCAAAAGAACACAAAATACTTCAACACTTAAATCCAACAACTAATTAATCCCTAAATGCTGGATCTGTTGAGAATACATTTCTGGCAAACACGAACCCCAAGCACTGACCATATTTCAGTACAATTTTGAAGTGCATCTTCTGCAGACTTGAGGGATGCTTCCCACTTCAGAGGAAACCTTTATGCAGAAAGAAGGATTCAATCCCTTGGTTTCAACCCCGTGGATACCAGGACAGGAAATAACAGCTGCATTAAACCCAGCACTACTCAAAACCTATTCCCAAACCTTCTTCCTCTATGACTGTTACAGAGATGCAGTAAATTCCCAGCCCTGGGACCTAATGGCAAAGCTTCCACCTGCTCCTTCAGACAAGGATTTTGGGGCTGACTGCAGCACCCTCCTCCCCCTCACTCTCTGCCCCTCCATTTTACAGCTGCTTGTATCAGGATCTCTCACTTCTGCTTTGTGAAACAAGATGTATTGTACTATCCCTTTCTCATGGACACTTCTCCACCCATCCTGGAACAGCAGAGCAAGTTAGATGAGAGGCTTCCACTTAAGCAGCATTTATTACTCTCACTTTGCACTACATTGAGTGCTCCAACACTGGCTTCCCTATAACCACACTGAAATTCAATATATTTTCCTACTTCATGAGAAGCAAGGACAAGCCTCCAGCATGTAAACACTCATTACACACCACACACACCATTTGGCTTCCTTGTGCATTCAACTCCAGGAGCCAGCATGTTTGTGCCCTGTAATTTCTGTGTAATATCATCTGAACTTTGGCTCTCTATACACTCTGGTTACTCAGTCACATGTTCTCTGCTCTCTCCTCCACTTTCCCACTGTTTGATCTTTGCTCACAGCTCTTGGCCAAACCTTCCCAAAGTCCTCGCACACTGAACATGGCATTTGAAAAATCAACCAACAAAAGCTGCCTCCATGCAGGATTTCAACCCTTGTTCTCCCTTTTTCTAACTGCAAATACTTCAGAGCCCTGGCTCAACAAATGCCATTTTGTCCCAGATCATACCCAGTGGAGTTACTGCATTCTCTGGGACACTTCAAGTTAATAGCTAAGAGGAAGAGCATTGCTGCTTCTTTCCTACTTTAAAGGTCCAAAACCTTGTGGCAGTGAAACCAAACAAAGTCAGAATCATAAAAAAATTTAAGAACTTAATTACACTTTCATCCCAAAATCCTTAGTGGCAAGAACTGTTGCCAATAAATCACTCAATGCAAGTGAAATTAATTGTTGATTAAAGCCCCTTTATCACAGCTTAGTACCACAGAATTCACTCTCTCCTCTACACGAAGCACCTCGTCAGGAAGGTGGGTTACCACAAAGCTTGCAGGACACACAGAAATCATGGAGAGGGGGAAACCTTTCAAAGCATCTTCACAATGACAAGCAGAAGAAAATACGCTCTCCTTCCCTCTCACACACCAAAGGGTGCATCCAAAACCAGAGCTGGGTCATGAGCACTGCCTGCATTTCTAAGTCACCTAAAGCACCACCAACAAACACAATGGCAAAATAAGGATGAGTCACTTCAACTGCTTTAGGCCCATTAGACCTCCCTGGATATTAATTACTGGACTGCTCTGTGCAATCCGCCCAAGCACAGAGCATATTAAGATGTCAGCATGCAGAGCACATTCCATATAGTGCCCATTCCTGATGGGAATGAGTGGTTTCTTTGATGAACAGCCCTAAGTTATCCTTGTATTATTCCCAAAGAAAATGTGGCAGCCTCCAACCCAGCAGCTGGGCCGGAGCTGGGGACACAGAGCTCCCACGGAGCTGGGAGCGGGCACAAAGGAGCCGGACAATGGAGCCGGCAGGGCGGGGGATCCTTCCAGGGCAGCTGTCCTTGGGCTCCTGCTCCAGCAGAGCCCCAGCACACCAGCCTGGTGTCAGGAACACCAGGGAGGGTAAGGTGAGCTGTTATTAACACCAGAGAGGGTAAGGTGAATTATAAGCCCATCATAAGTCAGATAGCAAGAGCCTAGGATTGGAAAACGTTGCCTGCTCCGGCCACAGGGACAACACCTTCAGTGCTGTGAACGGAGCAAAATAGGAAAAGATTCTGGCATAAAACCCTGCGGCTCTGCCTGGGAGCATTAAAGCAGGGACGGCTGGGGAGGGAATGGGCAGAATGCAGCTGCTGAGACGTCACAGCAGAAACAATCTATTTACATCCCTACTGCATTTCAGGACCGGCTCAGGAAGGCACTCAGAAATGCTGCTTTGTGAGACCACGCCAGTAACAATCTAAAGAAAGCAATTTTGCAGAAAAGCCTTACTATACTCACTGTTATTATTTCTTAAATGCACTGAAAAAGAGCACAGCGTGATCATGACTGCTTAACTGCACTTGAAAAGAGTGCAGTGTGCTCCTTAGATATTCAAAAATTAGTTTTACGCTAGGAGAGTACTACAAAAAGACTCAAAAAACCCACATTTATATTGCATTTACCTTAGAAAATGGAATTTTAAAACACTGAAGCAAATTAGCACCTCTTCATATTCTATTTATCCATCAATTCAATCAATAAATCTTAATCTCCAAAAATATTACGTCAAGCCATAAAATTCAGGATTGTTACCCACAAGCATCACTTGAAAGCATTTAACCAAGCCCACTCCCCACTCCCAAAAGCCCTGTAGGCATTAGGCTGAGAATAGCAGCTGAGACGGAGGAATACACAAAAAGAGAAATGAGTCCCCCCAAAAAGGCCATTTTCTAGCGTGGATAAAGCCAGGGCAGGCTGCATGAGCTGCAGATCCCAGAATGTTTTGCTCCCGTGGCTGGGAAGCGCAGCTGACATTTCCTGCAGCCCTCCCGGGACGGGTCAGCACAGATGCAAGGTCTGAGCTCAGGGAATTGGAGCAGCATCTGAGCACAAGGGAGCAAATGCCATCTTGCCAAATCCTCCCTCCCTGCACGCACACAGCATCCCCATGGAGCAGGGGAAAAAAACTCTCTGATTCCAGAAGTGAATATTCTGTTAAAATTGAATTTTTTTTTTTTTAAAGGAGATGGAGCAGTTNGGAAAAAAAACTCTCTGATTCCAGAAGTAAATACTCTGTTAAAATTGAAATTTTTTTTTTAAGGAGATGGAGCAGTTATAAAATCTTTATAAAATCTCTCATATCCATCCACTTTTCCCAAAGCTGGCTCCCAGCACTCTTGCAAACATCCCACATCCAGGACACCTGGGTGAATGCTGCCTGTCCAGCACCAGCACAGGGGCCAAGAGGCTCAGGAATCGCTCTGGTAAGCTCTGCTGGAGCACCAGCCTCTAGCCTGACCCAAAGACCAGCAAGCCACCATTGACACTCATCTCATTTTGTATTTAGTTCTCCTTTGACAAACCTCTCCAGTTCGGGCAGCTGTTTCCAGACATGCTGGTTTCACTGCTCTGCACGTGGCCGGAGGGTGAGACACCCACCACCTGCAGCGGCACATGTGGGACAGGCAGGATAAAATCTCATTCCAGGCATGGATGAGATACAAGAGGTACAAGTGCCAAGGTCTGCCAGTGCTCTGATTTATTTGTGGGGCTCTATCACCAACATCACCACTGACCTCACAGCAAGTTTCAGCCAAGACCAGTGGGGGAAGGAAGGTGTTTAAACCCAAATGCGGCTCCCCATGACTGATGGTTGTGTTTATTACACACAATCAAAATGTAACGGGTTTCTAATACCTCTGCAAGATCCACACCTCCCTACGCACCCTGACTGCAGATCACAGCAGTAATTCATGCTGCCCTTTGCAGCTCGGCGGGGCCTGATGACTCTATACCATGGAAGGGCTCCAAAACATAATTGATGCAGACAACCATGTTGATGTTTAGAAATCCATCCAAAGAACTCAAAAACAACTCCAGGAACGTGTAACCCACGGTGTTTTTTGAATATTCATTATGCACCCAGAAAAAAAATATCTTTTTAAGACCAACACGCACCTAGAAGATGGCTCCATCCAATCCTGGAAACTTTCTTGGATAATTTTAAAGGCCACATGGGTTCTCAAAGCTATAAAAAGCAATACAAAAGCAACTTTGTACTGGCACCTGAAAAGCCTTTGTTAATGCTTCCCAGAACAAAAAGCATCCTTTTTCCTGTTGTTCCCTGTAGTGTCTGTACAGACAAAAAAATCACAGATTCTTTCCTAGCAACAGAGGTGAAGCATTCCCAAACAACACATTCTCAACACCCTGCACACATTAGGAACCGCTTGCTAAGACCTTTCTCTGCAATACAGGTGGGGAGTATGAACATGACACATCTGCATACCCCCAGAAACAGCTGAATATTTACAGTCAACATCTCGTGAAAGCTGCACCAAAGCCTCATTTTCAGTAGACACACACATCAATTATTCTAAGAGTACTTAACAGGAAAATCCTCTCAAGTCAATACAACAAAAGCAATCACTTGAGACTCGGAGATGAATTTAAATTAGCAAAGTTTGAAAAAAGCACCTTGAAATTGCACACTGAGAAGTTGATGGCACCTTTTGTTTACCAAACTAAAAATTAATTTTTACAAAAGTCTTCCTGCTAAGTCCAAAAACACTGAAAACCCACTCGGCAGAACACATTTAAGACTAGTCACAGGTCAAGAGGCTTAAACCAGGAAAATGTGCACATAAATACCCACTTGTCCAAACAAAAACACGTTCTACAGTTCACAGATAAACAGCTTGTACCACACAAGGAGTGGGAGCCAGAGGCAGGTCTCTGCTTTGCATACTTTGGCACCAAACAAGAACAATTTCATGTCTTTCAGATTCCTTCTGCCACACCAACACCAGCTGTGGATCTGTTCCAGAACACAAGGGATGCTTTGCAGTCCTTCAGCAAGCTCTACCCAAGACTCAGCACTGGCCTCACTCACCCAATTTTCTATTTGCCATTTTTAACGTGCCTTGATGCAGAAGCTGCTACAGCTTCAAGGACCCACATTTTCCTGGCTAACCAGGACTTCAAACAACCACAGAATCATGAAAGGATTTAGGTGGGGAAGGACCTTCAAGATGATCTTGTTCCATCCTCTGCAGGGGATGGACAGGACACCTTCCACTGTCCCAGGCTGCTCCACCTGGCCTTGGACACTTCCAGGGATCCAGGGGCAGCCTCAGCCTCTCTGGGCAACCTGTGCCACAGGGCCTCACCATCCTCACAGGGAGGAGTTTCTTCCCAATATCCCATCTAACCCTGCCCTTTGTCAGTGGGAAGGCATTTCCCCTTGTTCTGTCCCTCTGTCCTTTATCCCCAATCCCTCTCCAGCTCTCCTGGAGCCCCTTTAGGCCCTGCCAGGGGCTCTGAGCTCTCCCTGGGGCCTTCTCTTCTCCAGGTGAACACCCCCAGCTCTCCCAGCCTGGCTCCAGAGCAGAGGGGCTCCAGCCCTCAGAGCATTTCTGTGGCCTCTGGACTGGCTCCAGCAGCTCCATGTCCTTCCTGTGTTGGGGACCCCAGGGCTGGAGACAGTTCTGCAGGTGGGGTCTCACCTGAGCAGGGCCGAATTCCACCCTCACCTGCTGCCCATGGTTGGTTCTGGGGCTGTCAGCACACATGGCTGAGTCACTGAACTTCTCATCACACAATACCCCCGTCCTTCTCCTCAGAACTGCTTTCCATCCACTCTCCCCCAGCCTGGATTTGTGCTTGGAATTTACCTGACCCAGGTGCAGGACCATGCACTTGCCCTTGCTGAACTCCATGAGGTTCACACCAACCAATCTCTCCAGCCTGTCCAGGTCCCTCTGGATGCCATCCCTTCCCTCCTGTGTGTGACCACAGCAGATAGTACAAGGCAAAGAGAAACCACCCTGGTGGGACAGGGTGCTAATCATGTAATATTTAGGGTGTAATCTGTTTACCACCAGGAACTGCCCAACTTCCATAGTATTATCTGCCTTTTCTTTTATACTACAGTGTCTTACTTGATAAAGAATTGTTTCTAAACCAGAATCTCACAGAAAATCTCCCTCAGGAGCACATTAACAGCATTCAAACTCCATTCAATACTGTTATCAATGACCAGAGGAAACAGAGCACCTGCCAGCTCAGTTTGCACATCAGGCAGCCCAACAAAGAGGGAGCAACAGTGAGGACGTGTTTGTACAGAGCAACCTGACCCACGTAAGAGTGGCTTCAACTCCCTAACAGAGCCCTGTACTAACACAGTCACAGCACAGGGCTGCACCCAGCAGGCTGAGAAACCCCACTTAAACCTCCTCATGCAACACGGTAGCAGAAAGGATAAAAATACAGTCCAAGGGTGTGTGCAACAAAGGAACAGCAAATACCAAAAAAACCGAGAGTGTTTCTCTCTCACTAAAAAAAAAATGTTTATCTCAGTATGTTATAGCAGGTAAGAGTCAGCTCTAGACTCCTCTGAGCAAGTCTTCCAATCACAAGTGTGGACAATTTAGGATGCAGAAAGCTGTAACAACACAAAGGGAGAACCGTAACAGAATTCAGAGCCATTAGGACTCTCAGAAGAAGCTAAAATTGGCAGAAATGCGGTAGATGCCTCCATGTAAGAAGACACAGAGTAGTACTGTGTGCTTTGGTGCAGCAGAGAAGGACATAAAGCTCAGCTAAAAGCTGAAAATAATGAAAATCTAGAAGAAAAATTAAGGGAAGTGCAGCTTTCAATGGCTAAACTACCAGAATAATCTACAAAGGAAAATGCTCCCCATCACGAGTTGTCTTCAAGGGAGAGATACTGCAGCCAAACACAAACTGCTGGACTCAGAACTGGGTCAAACAATGGCAATTGAAACCTGAGTGATACCTGGATATTTAAAGCCATCATCCTAATACTCACTTCTGGCTTTAAAACTGTGAATGGCCAAAATCTCAAATTAACTGCCCACAGAGCTGCCTGAAAGGAGAAAGTAGCAAGGATTACTACAGGTTTAAAACCATGTGGTAGGAGAAAAGCTTCTGTCAACTGAGGAAGTGCTGCCTTAGAACGGCAGCAGTGGTTTTCACCAGATGAACTCCACATTCCCACACAGCAGGTGGCAGGAGCCTGGTTAGAGGGGTGGGTTTTGTCTTATGAGGGGGTGACTCAGAAGAAGCTGAGGTAGCTCGGCCATGGCTTGTAGGACTGTAGGATAAAGTGTTTCCTTCCCCATCCACTCAGCCTCAGCAATGGAGAACACGACTGTAGGAGAGAAGTGACAACACAGCCTGGGGGGAAGGCACAACCAAGACAGGAAAGGTCTATATAAAATTATCTCACCATGTGAGTCCCAGAAATCCACGCTGAAGTTCAGACCCTACTGTGATTTCTAAAACTGGAACCAATACTACTTGATCTACTTTAGAACACGTTTTCCCCCAGTCTTCTCCCCCCGCTCCTCGCTCACACAGGGAGGTTAAAAAAAATCAGTCACAGTTCTGCTGTTCCTGCTTTGCTGAGAGGTCAGAACGTCCTGCCAAGGAGGTAAGAGCTGTATTCTTCCTGTGCAGGGCCCACACCAAAACATAACCTGGATTGAATGATAAATTAAGATCTCTAAACCATTCTAATAGATCTTCTAAA
Source organism: Polioptila caerulea (assembly GCA_013397295.1). Lineage (NCBI taxonomy): Eukaryota > Metazoa > Chordata > Aves > Passeriformes > Certhiidae > Polioptila > Polioptila caerulea. Next base: position 48,226 of record VYXF01010428.1, on the reverse strand, counting down.
ATCTCAGATTAATTCTTCAGTTAGAAAACACTCCATGGAAAAGGCACAGGCTGCCTCCTGATTGCTTGCAGCTACTCCCGCCAAAGGCAAACTCACACCCCAGGATCTTGGATCAGTTGAAGGCTCAGCATAACAGATTTTGCAGAGATTCCAATCCTCATTCCCCCACATTAAGTTTTTCTTTTCCCAATTAGTAAAGGCAGGCAGAGAAAATAACCCTCTTCATCTCTCTGCAGCACAGAGCACAGAGCTCCCAGTGCCATATTATCCCAAGCAGCTGGGCCTGCTGAAGGACATGAAAATCAAATGCACTTCCCTCAGGCAGCACCTGGGAGGTGAAGTGAAGCTGCAGCCATGGCCACACTCATTAAGGACGGATTCTAAACCTCCTTGCTGCTGGCCCAGCTGTCCAGTAAAGCGCTGCCTAAGCTGCTTGGGAACAGAACTTATCCCTGACATTCTGCCAATTAAAAAGCATAAAATCCCCCTGCCAGCAGCGCTGAGCTCAACCTGCTGGAAGCAGGCAGGGCCAGAAGCACAGCGATGTGCTGGCTTAGCTCTTCAAATCCTTTGTGGAGGGAAAGAAAAAAAACACCTATCTTCTTGGAATTAGCAGGAATACTCGAGCTGACATTCAGACTGGTCACACTTCCACCCAGCAGGGAAAACCAGGCACGGTTCTTCCTGCTGGGTGGAAGTGTTATTCCACTGCACAGACTACACAACACCAAAAAACCAAGAGACAGAACAGCCTGTGTTCCGTCTGGCTAATGATGCCAGTTAAGTGCAATGTACGTAGGAAGAGGAAATTATTGTACACATAGACACATATGGCTGGTAATATTTCTGCTTCAACAATGAAAAGGAGAAAAATGCAGCAAGAAAACATTTTCTCAACATCTGGGAGTAAGCGGGAGCTTCACTGAATTTCAGCAGGACATCCATGATATTTATTCTTTCAGCTTGCATACCTGAGCTGAAGAATAAAACCATTGCAAATGCAGAAGCAGCACAAAAAATATGTTTACTTATTGCAGCAGTTTCATATGTTCATACAGCTTTCATTAATGTTCCTACAATATTCTGTTAGCATCATCAACAGCTATTGTTCAGAATTCCTCAAAGTTATGGTGCTTCCCATCTGTCCCTGCCAGGGAAGCCCATCAGTCCAGGGAACAGTGGCACAGACAACTGACAGAGCCTGTGACAGACAAGCTCCCCAGTTCTTCATCCCAAGAATTAAGCTTGTCAGAAACCCAAAAGTAACCTCTCTTGGATGGAAAATGGAAAAAGGTTGGGATTTATTTGGATGAGACACCCAAGACTTCACTTGCCATCACAGAGCTAGGAGAGAGGCAAGAGAAGGAAGGTCAGAGATATCCCTTCTCCTTCACTAATCCATTGCCCTGTCCAGGGCTCCCAAACAAAGCCCTGTGCTGGCCAGGTAAGGGAAAGATCCCCGTGACAGGCAGAGCACAGCTCAAAGGCTTTCTATGGAGCTGCCCCACGTTCAGCACCTGCAAAATACACTCAAACCCAGGGGCTTTCCAAGTTTCTCCAAGGTTTCACGGATTAAAGCAAAAAGGGAAGAGGATCTAAGTCTTTAGTGTGGCTTCTAAAGCTACAGAGCACAGCAACAGCACAACAATCCTGTGAGGAAAAACCCGAGGGCTGCCTAATCAGCTCATTACACTGATATCCTCCAGTGCCATTCCTGCTCCTTCAGCAATTTCAACTTCCAAATCACCCTCAGCTTCAAGGTTCCTTCCACCAAAACACAGAGAGGAGTCGCAAGAATTTCAGTGTATACAATCTTTCTCCTCTCCCTCCACACCAGGACCTTCATCCTTAGGGATATATGACTTTCTTATCCTTACACAAGCCACTCTTTTCCACAGGGCTCCCTATAACTCCCTGGGAGAAGCATCACTCCCTCTGCAGCTCTCTTCATGCCCACTACATCACTGTGGCTGCAGCTATGGGAAGATCCCTCACTCCCTCCTATCTCTCCAGGTCTCAGCTGATCTCTCTGCCCAACAACCCTTCTCCCTCCCCTCAGCCCCTTTCCATGCACTTCAGACCATGGACACCTTGTTTTTCTCAGCTGATTTAGGTCCTTCCTTCCTTATTTTCCAGCAGTGCTGTATGTTTCCATTCCTGCCTCCCCTGATAGCACTGATCTTTCTTCAGTCATCAGGCACAGGGGAGGGAAGAACAGCTCCCAGCAGCTCTCACCTTTAATCCACTTTTCTCCAGCATATCAGAAGCTCAGAAGCCCAAGGATCACCTCTGCTAACCCTCACTGCCAGCTCTTCCCTGCCTACAGTGCTCAACTTGCACTCTTGCCAAACTGATCCTCCCAACCCAGACTCTTTCCAGCTTCTCTTCAGAAAGGCAGCTGATAACAATAATGAGAACTCTGAAATGCTATTTTTTCATCCAGTGACTTTTCCATTAGCCACATCACTAATCCCAAGATATTTGCCTTTCTTCCAAACAGCTAAAACAGGTTCCTTTGACCTATTCTCTTTACTCCTGACCTTTTGTGTCTCTCCCTCTCTCCCAACTGCTACACATCCTTTCACTTTGAGACCACAAGTAGATGACTCCAGAACAAAATCTAAGAGCTCTCTGCAGCCTCCTTCCCCACACTGCATCCATCCCTGATCAAGCTGTGTAATTTTAGAGCCTGTCTCCCTCTGACCATGCTCCCTGGGACTCAGCAGCGTGGTAGGGACACGGGATCACATCTAGAGTCACACCCGCTCCAAGGACAGAAATTTCACCTGCCAAAGAACTACAACTGTGTGAAAAGGGCATCCCTAACACCAACAGAAACATCTCTGGTTTTACTGTATTTGCAGACCAGGATTTTCTACAGAGGCACAGGCAGGTGTATTTTTACCTATGGCCACAGTAGCCCTGCAAACACCCAGCACAGCAAGTATTTCCTCTATTCCACACCCATGTTACAGCTCAAGCAATCTCTGTGTCAATATAGAGAAGAAAATTCTAAAGTCTTCTCTGAAAGTGACTTCAAACCTTGTTTTTCCTTCTTCTTCATCAAAAAGCTTTTCTCCATCAATATACTTTGGAAAAACTGTTAGCTTGCCCAGCTGTTAGCAGTAGGTGCACAGGCCCTTGAGCTCCCAAAATTCAGCATGACCTTGTCCCAGTCCCCCTCAGATCATCTCTCCCACAGCTCACCGTTTTCACCTTCAGTCCTCTGCAGCCTCAACCAGCTCCAAACTGCTCTTCCCTGGGGACCAATTCCACTTTTCCCTTACAGGAAGCTTTAACACAAAATAAAATGTCTCTCTTCTCCCTGGCATATTTTCAGGCAGGGAAGAACAGAGCAGTGAACTTTCCATAAAAACAAACCTTATCTTTTTATTTTTCACTCTAGTCTATGGGAAAAACAAGGAAAGCCTGGTATTTAGCACAGATAAATCCCAATTTAGAACTGTGCCCTTTTTTAAGGTCAAGGGGACACAGGGTTGTGACTTGAGTTATTGTCCCCAGGCACACTCAGCAGCTTCCAAGATCTCAGGATCAAGTAATGGAGTTGAGTTTCCTCCCTGGTATCACCACACATTCCCCCTGTGTGCCATGACACAGTAACAGGTTTTGCCACTACAATTATTTCTCTTGCCATGGGGTTTCCCCACAAAGGGACAGGAACAAGGACTTCCAAAGGCAAATATGGACATGACTGCAGAGCTCACCCATTCCCTGGGCACAGCCACAGTACCTGACTTGGTTTAGGTTCCCCATCTCTCTTTTACCAAAGGATTAAGAGAAATGTGTTTTCAAGCACAAGATCTAGCTTGCTCGACCTCCTGAAACACAAACTTCAAAGCCAAATCAGACTACTTCAGTGTTAATTATGGCTCATTTCTTCATTGAAGGAAATGAAGGACGCAAACGAGCTTGTGTTTGGGGCCGTGGCAGGAGCCAAAGCTCCATCCTCAGAGCAGGTGATGCCAACATTGCACACAACCACGCTGGTACTTATTTTCTTGTGTGTTTCTAACACAGCTTAGTAACAATTTCTGAAGCATGCACCCTTCATAACATCCAGAAGAAACACAATTTAGTCACTTCTAGATGTCCTGACTGCTTCCAAGACGGCACCTTAATGCCAGATTAAGCAGAATTACGCAAGCCCCACATGATAAAAACCCTCCCAGGTCTTTGGGTGAAAGGCCCGAGTGAGGATGAACAGCACCATTCCATCGCCAAGCTCCCAAAACAAGGACCCGCAGAACAGCTCATCCACGGCTCTCCTCGAGCAGCGTTATCCTCGCCCCTTTTGTTTTCCTTTCTAACCCCGAGACTCTCTCGGTCTGAAGTCAGAGAACAACATGTCATTGTTCAAGCTTAATGAGTCAACCTTAATTTTCCCATTGTTTATTTAAACCCCCTTTCAAACAGCATCAGCGGCGTTAATTACGCTGNGGAGTGATCCAAGCCCTCATTGGGGGGTGCGTGATACTCTCATCGAGGGGATGGTTCCCTCACCGGGGAGGGGCCCAACCCGTCACGGGGGGTGGTCGGTCCCATCACTGGTGGAGGGTTGATCCCCTCACCGTCTTACCCCGCCGGACCCTCCGCGAGGTCGGCCCCTCGCCGCGGCCGCCATAAAACGCCGCCCGCTGCCCCCCGTGCCCGGGCCTCTCTCCCCTGCCGTAAGTGGACTTCGCAGCCGGCCGCCCTGGCCCCCCTCGTTCCCCTCTGTGCCGCTCCCCGCCACGGCGCAGCGCCGGGCCCGCACACAAAGCCTCGGTCGGGGGGACGGAAAGGCGGCGGAGCCCGGCCTGAGG
>VYXF01010428.1:0-20808 GCA_013397295.1 Polioptila caerulea | reverse complement strand
GTGCCGGTACCGGCGGGGTGTCACGGCTCTTTGGGTCGGGGCGGTTCGCGGTGTGTTTGAGGCGCGCTGTCACGGCCCGGGCCGGCCGGGGCCGAGAGCGCTCCGCCGGCGGCGGGGTTTCCTCTCACAGCGCTGACATTCCGCCGGTGCTGACTCTCCCTCCCAGCGCTGGTCGCACGGAGCCGGGGGAGGTTTCCCGCTGCTGCGGCCGAGCTCCGCTTCTCGCTGGAGAAGTTCCCTCGGGGTTCCCTTCTCCCGTGTCCCAGCACGGGCCGCTTTGGGCTGCGGTGCCAGGGAGGTGTCGGGCTGAGGGCGTTTGGAGGTGGTGTGGGCACCCCCCCCTGCTCTGAGGCTGAGGCCCTCACAACTGGTGTTTAAACCAAAAGTTCTTGATTCTCGTGTTGTGTGGTGACTTCTGCAGAGATGCTGTGACCGGCTGTCACTGCTGTGTCAGGAAAAGTTTTCCGAGTGTCCCTCTTAGACCTTGGAGGTGCTGTCAGGGCTTTCAGAGTTGTTTATCCCTCAGTGTTTTGCTGGTTATTCAGTAGGAGGTGCAGCCCTCAGCAGGTCAGGCTCAGTCGGGACTCACAGCCCCTGTTGTGGGTTGGGACGATCAGGAGTGGCTCAGACAATGTTGCCGTGGTGCTTTTATTCTTGAGAGCAAAGTTCCCTCGCTGTTGGCAGGGAATTACAGGGGATGAGAGCCACAGTTTCGGTTCCCTAGAGCCGGGATTTTGGCTCTGTTTATGTGGAAGCTGGAGGAGCTCCCTGTGCTGTGGGTGGTGGCAGGGAAGGAAGGGCACTGTGTGGTGGATAACTCACATGGAACTGATGCTGTGCACACTTGGGTTGTGTTGCTGGCTGTCATTTGTCCCTTTATCTGCCTCAGAGCAGAGTCACTCCATAGAGCAGGGGGTGGTGGCACTGCTAGGGCTCAGCACTGGCAGTGGGTGTGACACCAGAGTGGGGAGGGATGTACCCGCCTCACTTTGCTGATGTTGTGCTGCATTTTGTCCACGGGGTCTCAGCTTAATACACAAAGCAGCAACATCAGCAATCCCAGAGAGGAGTATCCAACCCCAGAAATGCCATTAAATGTCTCTTACTTGGTTCTGTGGCTCTGGTGTGGTCTGGTGTGTGGTGCTCTTTGTAAGTGATGCTTGTGCAGCTGGACGAGCTGAGATTGTTCAAACCTGGAGCTGGAGGGGGGAGTCTGTGAGCTGGTAAAGCCCCTGTGGAGCACAGACAAAGCACTGCGAACTTCCTTGCACTGGATTTAAACTTCCCTGACCTCTTGGGCCAGGCTGAACTCCCTGGTGCCTGTTGGAGCAGGTCCTGCTTTGGGCACCTCTCCAGAGCTGACCAGCACTGATGGTCTTCCACCTGAAACACCACTAAAGGCAACTTTCCTGCTCTTTTTCTTCCCAGTGAAACGTGATGTCCAGGAAAATGATGAGGAAGCGGTGCAAGTCAAAGAACAGAGTATCCTGGAGCTGGGGTCACTGCTGGCCAAGACTGGGCAGGCAGAAGGTGAGCCTGAAATCAGGAATTGAGGTAACAGGCAGGAGATCCTGCAGCCAGTGGGTTTAGTCTCCTTACTTAGAGGGATAGCTGGAAAAACAGCTTTTGGCAGGAAGTGTTCTCTCAGAGACAAGACAGAAATTAAAAATCAAGTAAAGAACGTAAATATTAGTCTGGTGTTGCTTGGCCCAGTGTTCCAAACAATGCCCAGTTCAGTCTGTGGCCCTTTGACATGGGGCTGTTTCAGTATGAGTGACTAAAGTTTTGCTGCATTGTTATGTTTGAGATCAGAGGTGTCTCCTGGTTGGTTTCAAACAGGAAAGTTTGTCCCATAAAATACTTTCTTACCCGCAGCTCCTCTCACAATCAATTGATTTATCTGCTGGACCATTACATCAGCAGCCCCCACCCAGCTCTGCATGGGACAGTCCCTCTATTGTGAATGTGTGAGGGGACAGGGATGGAGTCGAATTCTCTGTTCAGTGAGGATTTTGAGTCTGTTCCTGTCTCATGGAGAGCTCAAGTTGGTTGTTTTGCACTCAGCAGTTTAGGGCTGGGCTGTGCCTTTTCCCTGGAGCACCTCAGGACACTCTCTGTCTGTGCCCAGAGTGTTCTGTGGTTGGGCTGCAGCCCTGGGTAGTGGCACAGGGTGGGGAGTGCACCCAGCAGAAGGCTCAGTCACACTGGAAGCATTGGTACACCAGGCTTAGCTTTGGAGTAGCTCATGGAAAGCTCTGAGAGGGCTCAGCCATGGGTCCAGGTCACAGTTTGTATCTATTGTGAAATGTCCCTTGGTCCCCCACTGGCCTTGGGAAACTCCTGTTGGGCTGGGCCATTTCAGTGCTCTGGCCCCCCATCTGAGGTCTCCACACGTGCTGGAATGGAATGAGCATTCCAGCCCCTGGTCCCACTCTGGATTGCAGCTGGACAGGGCTAGGGACAGTGGGTGACTGGCCCTGAGAGAATGCTGGAAACAAAGGTGCTGTTCCTGTCACCTCACTTAGGTGTCCACCTCTGATTCCTGCTGGGGGCTGGGATCCCTGGGGAAAAACAAACCCTTCTGGCACAGGATTCCCCTGCTCCTGCAGGACAGAGGAGGCTGCTGTGCAAGTGCCCCTTTCCTGGCCAAAGTCAGGGAGCTCAGTGTGGGTGTCTGTGCTGTGCCAGTGCCCTTTGCACCCTCGTGTTTGCTCACCAGAGATCACCAAACATGGCTGCAGCAGGGGAATTGTGTGTGTTTGGGTAAAAAGGGGGAAATCAGAGTCTCTTCAGGTCAGTGTGGATGTGCTGCTGGTGAGCAGAACTGAGGGCAGAGTTCTTGTGGCCTCCTCACCTCTGCAGAGTTTGGGGCAGTGTTGAGTTTAAGCTGAAGTTTGGCATAAGGATAAAGAGCTCTGGGGTTTTCCCAGAGGGTGATAATTGATAGATTTATTTTTTTTCAAGGGGAAGGCTGAGGAATTGAAAATAACACAGTTAACTTATCAAACTCAGGGTTGTGAGGGGGCAAACATGGAATGTATTTGTGGTCTATTGAAAGTGTCACTAAACTGCAGAGTGACTGTGTTCTGGAGGGAAGAAATTGGACTTAGTGCCATTCAGAAGCCAGATGTGTGTGTGCAGCTCAGAGGGAGATCAGCAGGATCTGGAGGTGTTTTCTGGAGTGGTGGAACTGGGGGATGAAGGAAAGGGTACCCTGGCTCAGAGTGGTGCTGGAGCTGTGGGAAGGGCTCTGTCCATTCCCCTCCTGTCAGCTTTCTGGGCTTGAGTGACAAGTCAGGGGCATCCAGCACCACCACCAGGTACAGCTGTTCTGAGAGACCCCAGTGCTGGGCAGACACTGGGATTTCATCCTGTTGCTTTCACTGCACAGCATTTGGTTTTAGCCAGTGGATCTTCTTGGACAGGTTTGAAGGGTTCCAGTGCCCAAAGAGGCGGTGTCTGCTCTGTCCCTAGAAGTGGATATTGGGCAGGAATTGTTCCCTGGGAGGGTGGGCAGGCCCTGGCACAGGTGCCCAGAGCAGCTGTGGCTGCCCCTGGGTCCCTGGGAGTGTCCAAGGCCAGGCTGGACAGGGCTTGGAGCAGCCTGGGAAGGTGTCCCTGCCCATGGCAGAGATGGACTTTAAGGTCCCTTCCAACCCAAACTATACTGTGATTGTGAGACTCTACTGAACTGCAGCCTTTGTTTACAAAAATAACAGTAATACAAGTGGCTCCCTTCAATCCTTAACCTTTATCAAGCAGAAAAACCTGAAGATTGATTACTTTTCTTTATGACAGTTCCAGATTTTTATAGCATTTCACAGAACTATAGGCTTGAAATAACTTGGATCAGGAATTTGGATAGCTTGTAGGAGCACTTCCCTGAGGATGAGCTGCAGGCTTCATTTTCCAGAGCTGCTGCTCATCACTCCTGCAGAGCTGTCAATCCCACCCCTTTAGCAGGCATTGCATTTTCTTTAGAAAAATAAAATCCTAAAAATAGTTGATAGTTACATTGGTAGGAGAAAGAAATTTCTGTGGGAACTTTGAGCCTGCATGTTAAGTTTGCAGAATGCACAGCTGCATTCCAGCTGTTGACTTGGGATCTGCTTTCTGGGGAATTCTGGGGCAGGTCTGGAGCACATCAGTGGGATGATAAACAGTGCAGTGTGTTCCACTGGAGTTTTCCTTCTTTGTTCTGAAGTTCCTGTGGAAGGAGTGGGTTGGGCACTGGTTCCATTGGTCCTGAGGAGCTGGTGGAGCACAGGGATGCACAGGAGGAGGGTTCCTGGTAGTGCTTGAGAGCTGGTGGATCTTGGAGAGCCTCAGTAAGACAGACCCAGAGCCCACCTTTCCCAGCTCCTACAGAGATGCTGGAGAGGAGCTCTGTGCAGAACTGATGTGTTGGATTGTCTGTGGTTGTTTGTTTGCTGTGTATGAGACCAAAGCATTTGCCTTGGATTAAAATGATTGGGATTTGCATCCAGGAGTTGTATTAGAGATTAAATGGACCTTATAACAGGATGTGTGGGAAAAGTCATGGAGCAGCATGTTCCTTGTGGAGTGAAGACTGTCAGCCTGCAGGCTGCAATCTGAGATGTTAAAGTAGCTGTACCTTAAGTGTAGAAAAAGCTGCCTGTTTGGGCTCTGGCAGAGAGAAAATCAAACTTAGGGAAGCAGGTGTGGCAGTCAGAACATCAGTTCTTGTACTGAGTCCAGGTGGTTTGCTGGGGTCAGGACCTGGGATTTGCTGGATCTGTGGTTTGCCGGGGTCAGGATCTCCTGCACTGCAGTTTGGGAAATAAAGCTGAGGATCATACTCAAGAGAAATTCTGTTTGTTCTGAATCTGCACTTTGAGATATTTGGAAACCTTGCAGCACCTTGAGGGGCTCCAGGAGCTGCAGAGGGACTTGGACAAGGGACTGGAGGGACAGGACACAGGGAATTACTTCCCACTGCCAGAGGGCAGGGCTGGATGGGATATTGGGAAGGAATTGTTTCCTGGGAGAGTCCTGGCACAGGGTGCCCAGAGCAGCTGTGGCTGCCCCTGCATCCCTGGCACTGCCCAAGGCCAGGCTGGACAGGGCTTGGAGCAGCCTGGGACAGTGGGAGGTGTCCTTGCCCATGGCAGGGGTGGCACTGAGTGGGCTTTAAGGTCCCTCCCAACCCAAATCATCTTGGGATTCTATGTCCACTATGAGTGGTTGGAAAGAAGTGAGTTCCACATGTTAGGAGTGTGATAAATTAAGTGTATCAGGCTTGATTAAACTTAAAAGCATATAGGTTAAAAAAAGTAAAAAAATATGAAGAATAATTTTTAGATATTAATAAGATGTTGTTATAACAATCAGCATTAAAATTCTTTAGCATTACTGCTAAATGAAATACAGAAGCCTTGTTTACATTTGTTTTTATTGGAATCCTTCCAAACTGAAATTCTCCTGATACTCCTCCATATACTAAATGAAATAAAATTAGACTAATCTCTTATTTTAGTTTTGATTTGGTACTAGTTTGATGTAGAAGATTTCTGAATTAGTCATTACCGGCTTTGTTTTGATTTTTCTTTTCTTTGGAATCTTGTAAACACAGTAGTGTGAGATTCACCTGCTATTTGGGTGAGACTGGGAAATCTCGGGCAGAGCTGTGATTTCAGCGTGCAGCCCCAGTGCTGATGAGTCAGCACTGAACCCTGCACTCTGCAGGATCATCTTCCCAAACTGGGAACAGCCCTGGGACCTCCCCAAAGCCACGTGATGTTTGTTGTAGGAGACTTTTCACTTGTGCTCTGCAGTTCCACCATGTCTGACATTCCTGAGTGGCTCTTGAGTGCTGGAGCTGCTGTGCTGTGACTGCCACATTCCTCTGCTCTCTGGGAATGACACTTCAGTGTTTCTCCATAAAAAAAACCCCAACATTTCCTTCTTCCACCTCTTATAAAGACAGGTTTTATAACTGTGAATTAATGAGGAGACTTAGAAGCAGAAATGTAGTTAAGTGAGGTCAAAGCTGATCAGGTAAAGGTGGGGTTGGAGTGTTAAGGAATATGATTTTCCAGTAGTGAAGCTCAAGGTGGATACATCCTGGCCTTGGCTAGATGGGGCAGATGAAAGCATGAAACTGTGAGTTAATAAAAACACACCTAAATCGTAAACTCTATCCCTCATTTTATAGAAAATTTCAAAGCATTTAGCAGATCCTTGCATTTTATAACATGCCTGAGGCAATTACTGCTGGTGCTAACTGGGGAGCTGCAGTGACAGGCAGTGCTGTGGTGAGGCTGGAGCCCCCAGTCCCTTGTTAGCTTCGGGGCTGCCCTGCTGGTGGCAGTTGTTGCTCTGTTCTGTGGATGGTGCTGAAAAACCACCTGGGGAATGTTTGGTGTGACAAATCCTGCTGATACATGCGATGTGTGGCTGCTCCAGCTCGGTGCAGCTCTTGGCCCTGGGGTTGTATTTCATCTTTTGGGGTTTTTGCAGAGCTGGGAGGACTCCTGAAGTACGTGCGGCCCTTCTTGAACTCCATCAGCAAAGCCAAGGCCGCGCGCCTCGTCCGGTCCCTGCTTGACCTCTTCCTGGACATGGAGGCAGCCACAGGACAGGAGGTGAGGCTGCAGTTCCTCAAAAGCCTGCAACACTATTAGCTGACCTAGTTTGCTTCTCACTGAAGAATTATTCATATCAGAAGGCAGAATTTTAATGCATTTGGATGTATTTTATAAATAAAACATCAGATAATTGAATTCATAACCATGTTTTTCTACAAGCCTCTCCCTGCTGCAGGTTAGGAGTGACTTCCACCATGGGCATTTGTCTTAGATTCATATTGCTTCCTCAAGTTGTGCCAGGAGAGGTTTAGATTGGATGTTAGGGAAAATTCCTTTACTGAAAGAGTTGTCCAGCCCTGGCACAGCTGCCCAGGGCAGGGGTGGAGTTCCCATCCCTGGGAGGATTTAAAAGCTCTGTGGATGTGGCAGTTGGGGACAGGGGTCAGCAGTGGCTTTGGCACTGCTGGGGGGATGGTTGGATTCAGTGATCTTAGAGCCCTTTTTACCTCAGTGGTTGTAAGTGCAGCATTGGGAGTGTTTTGTAGTGTGATCAGTGTTGGGAGTGTGTTCCAGGGAGCTTGGAGCAGGAGTGGTGGGGGTGGTGTGGATGACACAGAACTGGAGGAGCCACTGTTTGGGAGCTGGTCAGGGTTGCACGTGGACACACCTGTGATGGGTGTTTTACTGCACAGACACACAAAAGTTACTCCTGAAGCGGGAGTGGAAAGGGTTTTGCAGCTCCCAGGTGTCAGCTGCTTCAGTGGATGAGCTCCCCCAGCCTGAGACAGTCTGAGATAGTGCCCAGACAGGATTCACTCCATTCTCATCAGCTCCATAGTTGTCTTAGCTTTTCTTTGTTTTCCCCAATTGTGTTTTTGGGAGCAAGATAAGGACAGTGCTTCCAGGCTGTGCTGCCCTGCAGAGAGTTGTGCTGGCACACCAAGGCTGGCACAGGGAGGGTCTGAGCAGCAGGTTAGGGACAAAACCCACATGAAACCTGCACTCAGGGGCTGGCAGATTGCAGGCTGGAGAGCTTCTGCCATGCTGAGAGGCAGGTGGCATTCTCATTAGCCAAATTAGCACAAAATTGGCCAAATTAGAACTGTCATCCTCTAGTGCAGTAACCCAGCCAATGTCCCTTGTTTGCTGTTCAGTCCTTGTGCCTTGTGGGTGATGAATGGTGACAGAATGTTTTGCCCCTCTTTCTTAAACAGATGAGGCCAGGGGAAATGGGGTGGGATGTGCAGGTGAGAAGGGGGAACTCCTAAAAGTGTCAGGAGAAAATGAGCAGCTACAGGCTTTTCTCAAGGTAATTTGTGTAAAAGACAATATCCAGATGCAGTTGAAAAGGAGGAACAGGTTGCAGTAATGGTGATAGAAATAATTAAAAGTCAGTCAAAATAGTCACTTCAGAGCATATTCTGAAGCCAAACCCAAAACCTGAAGGAAGGATGACATCAACCTGTGAGGTCCTTGATGTAGCAATCTGAAATCCTTTCAGAAATGTTATGAGGATTGTCTGCTTCCTCAGGGTAACTCACATCCAGAACGCTCCCAGGAGCCCAGTAAGGCAGTGAAATTGGAGCTTTCTCCAGCTCCTAATGCTCCTGCTATCACCCTGTAATAAATTGAAACTTCATAATGGCTTTTCATAAAATGTTCATGTTTAATAAGCAGTGAGAAGGAGCCAACAAGGCCTGCAGTGTTGAGCTGCAATCCAGAGGTTTTGGGAAGAGGCATTCCTGAGCCTGGCACCACAGGATGACTTGCTGTGTATTATAGGCCAGATAATACAATAATATCTAATTGAGATGGAACAGTTCTGCTTTATCCATCAAGGGAGTCTCAGCCTGAAAAATACAGGAAGATTCTGAGTTTCTTAGCTGTGCTTTGAAATGATGGATGAGGCCCCCAAAGCAGAGCCCAGCACCTCTGCTGTTTTATACAGATTGCATAGTCTATCTAGACCCTAAAGCACATGAAATTTATTTTTCTTTATTGAAAATACACCATGACTTAGTTTAAACTCTGGGAAAGCATTAGTGCCTACCCCAGATGTTTCCATTTGACACCTCTGGTGTTGTTGAGAGGCATTTGGAGTGGGCACTGACAAAGAAAATGTCTAGAATTGACTGATTTCTTTCTGCTCCCTTTAAGGTTGATCTGTGTTTAGAGTGTATTGAATGGGCCAAATCAGAGAAGAGGACTTTCCTACGCCAGGCTTTGGAGGTAGGTCCCAGATCCCAAACGTGGGGCAGCATCATCCCCTTGTCACATTTAATACCTGTAAAAGTAGAGCACTTGTATGGTGTTCAGATCTTCTGTGTGTCAGGGGAGGGCATGAATTATACTGAAATTCTCCTGAAAAATGCAGAGTTTTATTCCTTGTGCTGTAGGCCTTGCACAAGTGAACCACACAATGTGACAAATACAGAATAATGTAGTGAAGTCTGTGCAGAGAAGACTACAGAGCTTCATTTTACAAACCAAATGTGTTCTGGCTTTCCTCACAGCAGTTCCTTTTCTGTTCTCCAGGCGAGGCTGGTCTCTCTCTACTTCGACACCAAGAGGTACCAAGAAGCTCTGCAGCTAGGTGAGGCTCCCACTAGGTGGTGGTAAATATTTGCTTTTAATTTTCTCCTGACAGGGAAAGCCATCGCCTGTGTCATGTTCCTTGAGAAGTTTTGCAGCATTTGGGTCTTAATTTCTCAGTGCTGGTCCAGTTCTGCCACCTTTTGCTGTGGCTGGGTGATAACAGCTCTTAGAGGTGTCTTTGTTCTCACTGTTTTACCATCCTTCCCCATCTCACCTGGGCCTAAGGCCAGTTTGGATGGGGCTTGGGCCAACCTGGGGGCTGTCCTTGCCCATTTGAGAGTGGAATGAGATGAGCTTTAAGGCCCATTCCAACCTAAACCATGCTGGGATTCTGTGATTTGTTCATTGCAGATAATTTTGGGAGCTGTATCCAGCTCAGGGCCAGAGGTTTGGCTCCTGCTGGAACATGCTAGAATACTCTGCTGTGGCCACAGAGGCTGAAGAGAGAAAGCAGCCCTTTTCCAATTTGTTCAAACACAGTCCCAGTAAAACCAGGAAAAACCTCTGGCAAAACCTCTGTGGGTATCATTAGGCAAGGTCTTATGGAGGCTTTAAAAATTTGCCCCTGCATCACCCGAGGGATGGGAATGAACCAGTGAACTGCTCTGCCCCAAAGCAGAGTGAAGCAGGGCCTCTTACAGCTCCCCTGGTGCTTTTCAAATGCTCATTTTGCAAATTACTGCAGTACTGTGAGTGAGGCTTAAGTTGTAATTGAGATTTAAGCTTTAGATGAGGTTTAAGCTGTCTGAGGGGTGTTTGCACAGCCTGCTGTGCCAGGGCTGGGGTGCAACTGGGGACACAGCCTGAACTGCTCACCTGGGACCCAGAACTTCTTAACCTGTGTAGTGGCAAAAGCCTGTGTCATGTCCAGAGTCACCTGAGTGACATGTGTCTCATCAGAATGTTGAGTTCATGGAATTCAGCATGGAATTAGAACTAGTTTGATAGGGATAGATAATGAACTCAGGTTTAAACTGATCAGAGACCACAGTCCAGAGCTGCGCTCAATTTAAACCCTTGGTTGGTGATGGGACAGCCTGGGGAGTTGGGAAGGTCTGTACCTCTAGGGCAGGCTCTGATGCTTTGTCAGGATGTCAGTGTTGTGCACAGCATTCCTGTGTGGCTGAGGAGGTGGTTGTGTCCATGGCTGTGGGAGAGTAGGTGCAAGCAGAATCTCTCAGGGATATTTTCAGGGAGAATCCATTTATTTCTGCCCAGTTCTGCAGTTTCAGCTCTGGTTATCAGCTCCTGAGCACAGCAAGGGGGGAGGAGGTTTTTATCTCTGTTCACCCTAAGTTACCTCTTCAGTGGGGGAAAGAAGGGGAAAAGTTTCCTCTAGGACTGGCTCATTCTGTCCTCACAAGGCTATGATGTGGCAGCTTGTCTTGGCATTTCTTAGGCTGTCAGATCTGTAGGTGTCCCATGTTAAAATCATTCCTTCCTCATCCCATGTCCTCAGGAGTTTCTTGAGAACGTTCCGTGATGCAGAGGGGCAGTTCTGCAGGAGCTCCCTGTGGGAGCAGGAAATCACCTGGGAATGGGTGCCAGAGTGCCCAGCCCCTCCAGGACACTGCTGCCCGCCTCTGCCCCAAAACTGCTTCTTCCTCCTGCTGTGGATTGGCACTGTCCCCCCATTATTCCCTCTCCCTGGCTTTTTCTTGGAAGAAGTTGTGTGAGCCTCACGTCCCTCCCTCAAAGCCCTGACTGCTGGGGGAGGATGGGTGGCCCCTGGAGAGGCTTGGTTTGTGTGGCTGCTGATGCAGAGCAGGTCACAGTTTTGTGCTTGCCCTCTGCCAGGCTCCCAGCTGCTTCGGGAGTTGAAGAAGATGGATGACAAGGCACTGCTGGTGGAAGTGCAGCTCTTAGAGAGCAAGACTTACCATGCCCTGAGCAATCTGCCAAAAGCAAGAGCAGCCTTAACCTCGGCACGGACTACGGCCAATGCCATCTACTGTCCCCCCAAGCTGCAGGCAGCGCTGGACATGCAGTCAGGTGAGGCTTCAGGGACAAGGACAACGCCCAGGACTCATCCTGACACATCAATTTTCTGAGGGAATCATGGAAAGTGGTGCTTGGTGGGGCCTCAAGATACCACCAGTTCTGCCTCAGGTGGCTTTGGCTGCAATGACATTGTTCCTGATACTGATGTTTTCAGCCCATTTTTGAAAGGTGCCAGTGGTGGAGGGTCCACAAGCTCCCCAGGCACTGCTGTTCCAGCCTCACACTGTGTTCCTGACCCATTACATGTTGTTCCTGACCCAGTTTGCAGGCACTTACCTGAAGTGCCCCAAGCTTGCCTGTCTAAAAATGTCCTGGTAAGAGAGGGTGTGGATTTTCTTCTGATAGAGATGAGGCAAGGGGGACACAGGAGGAAAGGAGTCCCTTCACCGAAGTCACAGATAAAGCACTGAACAACCAAGTTGTTCTGTCTTCTCCCAGTCGTGTTCAGAGTTTACCTGTTTGTGCCTCTCTCAGGTATTATCCACGCAGCAGAAGAGAAGGACTGGAAAACAGCCTATTCATATTTTTACGAGGCGTTTGAGGGCAATGATTCAATTGACAACCCCAAAGCCATCACTGCTCTGAAATATATGTTGCTGTGCAAAATCATGCTCAACAGGTAGGTGGCAGATGGTTCTGGGAAGAACACTTCCTGCATTTCCAGGGGAAGGGCTTTTTGTTTATGGGACTCTGAACTAAGGGGCTCAAGCAGTGCCTTTATCACTGATCACTGATCACATCCTGATGTGGTGGTATTTGGGTTGTAGTGCTTTGCTGTCAGTTGGGGATTTTTGAGGTCCTCTGGGGTTTAAGCTGACCATGTTCCTGTATAAATGCTCTGCTCCCTTCCCTCTGTCTGCAGCCCAGAAGATGTGCAAGCATTAGTGAGTGGGAAGCTTGCTCTGCGGTATGCAGGAAGACAGGTAGAGAAACTTAACCCTTTCTAACTTCCTCTTACCTTTCTCAATGCTGGTCTCAATGCTGGCTTATTCTTTTTGTCAAACACTTTGCTCTTTTCATACCAAAATACCCATCACTCCTGAGTGTCCTGAACAAGATCCAGAAGTGATTAAATTACCACGAGTCATTGCCAGCAGTCAGTTGCCTTCAAAGGGATTTACAGTGATTTTCACAACCAGAGAATTAGGGCTGCTCACTTAATTTTTCCTGTTTTTCTCCTTCCTGCTTTTCTTCATCTGCTAGAAACTGCCTGATGCCATCAGGTCCTTGTGTTCCTGCTCTCACCAGCTGCTGCAGTGTTTAAATCCAAGTTACTGTTTTTACTTCATTGTAGCCAGTCCTAAGAATCCATTCCTGGCAGTGCAGCTGAGCAGGTGGAGGCCTGGATGGCTGCGAGGTGGGAGCCAGGCACTCGGGGAGGTGTTAAATCCACTGCTTATTCTGACATGTGAACGTGCCAGACTGGGAGTGCCATCCCCAAATTAAATCCAGGGGTGCTTGTAGAAGGTGCAGGGCCACACTCCAGGCATGTCAGGGGCTGGGCCTCCTGCTGCCCTTGGGGCTGTGCTCAGCCTGGGCTTTGCTGTGATGCAGGAGCTGCTGCTCCCCTGCCCACAGGGCACTGGGAATTAGCAGAGCTGTGTGAGCAAATGTGCTCTTGATGTGGGGCTATCCCTCCTGGATCAGCAAGGGCAGCCCCAGTCTGCCTCATGCCTTTGCCCTGGTGGCAGCTGGAGGCTCCTCTGCAAAGCAGGGGGTCCTGGCTGTTCCCACACTGTGCTCCTGAGCCAGCCCTGACCAGCAGTTCCAACAGCCCTGGGGAGCAGCATGGCAAGCAGGGAGAGAGAGCCCTGGGGCAATCCTGGAATATCCTGAGCTGGAAAGGACCACAAGGAAGGATCAAGTCCAGCTCCTGGCTCTGCACTGGACAGTCCCTAAAGAGGGGGCAGCAGGAGCCTGGGCCTTGTGCACCAGAGGCACCAGGGTGTCCTTGTCCTGCCCCTCCCACCTGGGCTCTGTTCTGCTGTTCTCTGCTGGGGGTACCACTGTTGGGTGTAAATGGGCTTGTTTGGGGATGTGGCTTTTGCTTCATTTCAGCAGTTACAGGGTAGAGAAGACTCATCCCTGATGCTGGCTGTGGTGGGGTGTCCACAGGAGCTGCTGCCCTGCCCCTGTCATTCAGCAGAGAAGTGGCCGTGCTGAAGGGGAGAGACTCAGCTGGAGGGCCCAAAATGGCCATGTTCATTAAGCAAGTGCCAGAATGTGCAGTTTGCTTAAAACCAGCATCAAACTCGCTCCCAACCTGCAGCTGGTGCTGTCACACCCGGGTGCTTTGTCCCTCTGGAGATGTTTCAGGTCATCTCCTGCAGCTGCCCAGCTTGTCCTCCCCTCAGCAGCTGCTGTCCCTCTGCCTGTGGCAGTGACAAGGAACATTCCTGGTTTACTGTTAAGCATATTCCCAGGGTACTGCACAGTTGGCATATTCACCCTGAGAGGAGAATCCAGAAAAAAATAACCTCCTTTGGTTCTCTTTCCCTACAGACAGAAGCACTAAAATGCGTGGCACAGGCCAGCAAGAACCGGTCGCTGGCAGATTTTGAAAAGGTGAGTCAGGGACACAGAAGATGGGGCCTGGCTGGGCAAAAACCAGTCAGAAATGCCAGGTTTGGAAAGCTGTAGGAGCTGTTACATCCTACAGCAGGAAACCATGGAAACATTGATAGAAAGCAACAGTGCATCAAGAAATACCCCTCAACAATCAACCGGTTGCGTTTTCATTGCGTGGGGAGTAAACTTGCTTGAACCCTTTTTTTTTTTTTCCCTTTGGAGAGCCAACTCAGAAGCAGTTTTCATTTAGATGCTGTTCAGTGGGATGTGTATCTTCCTAAAATTTTTCCTGGTTTCAGCAGGAATGCTGCAGAGCACAGGGAGAGGATTCCCATGTCAGGATCCAATCCTGTCGTGCTCTGCTGCCTGTGAACATGAGCTCCAGCAGGGTGAAGATAAAAGATATTGGAAAGGCTGCTGGGCTGTCATGACCTGCTGGTTTTTAGCTAAGTTAGGGGCTGATTAGCCCTGGTATTTGGCTGGGCAGGGGTGGGATCTCATCCTCAGGACTTTGAAGAGCTGTTGCTACCTGAACTATTTCCTCCTGCCATGTCCCTACAGGCTCTGACAGACTACAAGGTGGAGCTCAGGGACGACCCCATCATAAACACTCACCTGGCCAAGCTCTATGATAATTTATTGGAACAGAACCTGATCAGAGTCATTGAACCCTTCTCCAGAGTACAGGTAAATGTTTCCAGCAGCACCTGGATGGGCTGGTCCCTCTGTCCCTGCTGCTGGGGATGAGGGGATTGTTCCCATACGGAACTCTTCTTACTCTGAGCTGCTCAGCACTTTCAGAGCTCAGGGTTCATCATGTTAAAATTGTAAGGAGGAGGCTGAGGGGACCTTTGGAAAACTACATTCCAGAGTCATTGCCCATTCCACCTGTTCTCTCGTGCTTCCTGCAAGGTGACTGGCTTTTAACCCTGAAGGTGACAGCATTTGACTTTGAAGGCCTTTGACATGACAAGACCGTGCCATAGTCTTGCAGAAGAAATATTTCACCTTTCAGAGTGAAATGGCTTTAGGGGTCCAGTCCATCTTAGTTAAAATCAGATGTGAAACCTGAAGGACATGGAGAAAGCCACTGGAGATTTTTAGGCCAGAGCATTTCCAGGCCCTTGAGCAGTTCCATGGAAGAGTCCCAAACCTCTGTGTTGTGTGTCCAAAGTGCAGCTAAAGATTTACCTAAATGTTGGTCTTTCTTATAGATTGAACACATATCCAGCCTCATCAAACTCTCAAAGGTAAGAACCTCACCAGAAATCACTGCCATGTGTTCAGAGGGCAGAGCAGTTGGGATTAAATGACATTTGTCACTGGAAACTGAACATGGAGGGTGACAGATGAGATCCATAGCATTTCCAGGCAAATCTCATCCTTGGGGACTAAACTCTGACACAGGCAGCTCTTTGGAGGCATCGAGGCTTCCTGTGCTCCAGACTTTGGTGTCCTCTTCCCTCCCCTGGGTTTTACTCCCTGTATTGGCTCTTGCTTTTTATTGGAGGCAATTTTCCTCTGCTCTGTCATGAGCAGCTCAGTCTTCCCCCATGCCCTGTGTTTAATCCCCTGAGTGTTCCCAGGGGAACCTTACTTACACCCTTAAGATCCAGGATCCAGCTAATCACCCTGCAGTGTCATTAGGGATGTGCCTGTCACACTGACTATGCAGTAACAGCTTCACAGATAATCCCAGACAGATTCAGTTCTAGGAAAATCCACTGTAATCCCAGCCAGTTGCACCCCAGAGTGCTGTTGTCTTGTACTGGCATTAAGGACAGAGGTTGGGAAGTGAGCTGAGCTCAGCCTTTGTGGTCACAGAATGACTGAATCATTCCAGTTGGTAAGGGCCTCTGAGATCATTGAGTCCAAATATTCCCCCAGCACTGCCAAAACCACCCATGTCCCCAAGTGCCACATCCATACATCTGTTGTATCTGGTGTTTCCACATCTGCCCTAGGCTGGACAACCCTTTCCATGAAGAAATTTTCCCTAATATCCAACCTGAACCTCCCCTGGCACATAGTCTGTTCCCAGACTAGCTTGTGGTGTTTAACACATTCATAATATTCAGAGTAAAAGTTGCTCTGTGCCCCCTCTGCCTAGAGAGAAGCTGCCTCCTGTGGGCCTTCCTGGTGCTACAGAGGAGCTCAGCTGGGCCCTGTGTGGATTAAATAAAACTCAGCCAACTCTTGTCTAAACCCTTGCTGAACTGAGTTAGAAAGTTCCAGAAGCCCCACAGGTAAAGCCTGTGTGAAGTGACGGAGACAGTGTTGTCTGTGGGACAAGGGACATCCATTAACAGCTGCTCCCTAATTTCCTGAGGCATCTCAAGCAGGCAGCCATGGTCAGGGAGGAGGAGCTGCTGTTGAGCAGTGCTCGTGTCCCACCAGGGCTGTCAAGCATGCAGCAGTAAAATTCACATATTTTTATGTGTTCTGGGACACTTTCCATTTTTTTTTTTTTTTTTGCTTCAATTTCAGGCTGAGGTAGAAAGGAAACTGTCACAGATGATCTTGGACAAGAAGTTTCATGGTGAGTCTCTTCATCCCTCAGCCCTGACTGCCCCATGCTTGCACGAGCTGTGGCTGGGCTCTCCTTCCTCCTCTGAACCTGGGGGTCCTGCTCAGGCAGCAGATGTGCAGGTGACAGTCAGGAGTGACAGTCAGGAATGCTGTTCCTGCTGCTGTATCACAGGTGACAGTCAGGAGTGACAGTCAGGAGTGACAGTCAGGAATGCTGTTCCTGCTGCTGTATCATAAGTGACAGTCAGGAGTGACAGTCAGGAGTGACAGTCAGGAATGCTGTTCCTGCTGCTGTATCACAGGTGACAGTCAGGAGTGACAGGAATGCTGTTCCTGCTGCTGTATCACAGGTGACAGTCAGGAGTGACAGTCAGGAATGCTGTTCCTGCTGCTCTATCATGGGTGACAGTCAGGAGTGACAGTCAGGAAGACTCCCCGCATTTCCATCCACCTTCCTTAACCTAAGGGTTAATTTCAGAAATGCTGTTGGGTCCCTCTTGCTGTGACAGTATCCAGGGACAGTGTGGGACCTCCAGGTGGGCTGTCCCTCTTGAGCCAGGCTGGGCTCTCCCTCTTGGGGCTGCCCAGGGGTGTGGTCACCTTTCCCAGCTGTTTGTGTCCGGAGCGTTCCATGGGGGCACCCCATGGCCCAGTGGGGCACTGTGGCTTGGCTGGGCCCACAGCAGACTGCTGCTCCAATAACCTCTCAAGGAACCAGCTGTGCTCTTGGTTCTGCTGTCCCTGGATGTGGCTGAGCCAGGGCAATGCCTGGGAGCAGCACGTTGGGCACAGAGCACTGCAGGATGAACCAGCTGTGCTGAGCCATCCTGCTGGGCACAGGGCCTGAGGAGGCAGGGAGATCACAGGGGATGGGCAGGAATACTCATCCCCTGGGTGGCTTCTCAGGCTGTTCTCTGGGATGTTTTTTTTTTGGGTAATGCTAAAGCAGTCAGTCCAGACCAACATGTGAGCCCTTCCCAAACCCTGCACAGCTGATTGGGTGTTTGGGGTAGATCCCTAAATTCCTGCTGTCTGGAAGCTGTGATCCGTTGAAGCTGTGATCCCAGTACTGACAGCAGCTTGTGCCCACAGGAATCCTTGACCAGGGCGAGGGAGTCCTGATCATCTTCGACGAACCCCCCGTAGACAAAACTTACGAGGCTGCCCTCGAGACGATTCAGAACATGAGCAAAGTAGTGGATTCGCTCTACAACAAAGCAAAGAAGTTGACATAGGTGAGTGGGGCCTCCCTGGGGGCCACAGAGCTCCGGAGTCGCTGCCAGGCCCCGCCGTGCTCCGTGTCCCTGAGCCTCGTTCCCTCTCCTGTCAAGTGACATGGCTCTGTTTTCTCTTTGCAGAGTTGAATTTGCTAGCTGTCATTTGGAGAGTGTGTGTGACAGGAGAGTGAAACCTTTGGGAAAATGTTAGGAGACTTTTTTTTTTTTCTTCTTTGTTCTACTTTTCGCTCGGAAAGTTTTTAAACTTCCTCATCCGGTGCATCTTGTATTCCAAACGATGCGTGTTCCAGTTTCCATGTAATCTTTACTGGGCAAACTTTGTATCTGGGGGGGGAATATTGTTTAAACAAAGAGGGTATTCTAAATAAAAGGAAAAAGGCTTACACTACCTAAACATGTGCTTTCCACTTCCTGAGGGACGGCAGAGTTCAGCAGGGACAGCGTTTTGTTACCAGTAGGTGCCCCAAACCAGTTTGTTTCATCTCCTCCGCCCTGAAATCGATGATGTGCTGGCAGTGTCCGAGCAGCCAACTTGATTCCATTTGTACTGAACCAGACAAACACAAAATGTACAGACTGCTGGTTTATTTTCCATCCTCAAGGCCTCCGACCCCCTGGGAAGCAGCTCCGTGATGATTTCCTGCAGGCCGGAGCCGTCGGCGCAGCCCCGGCTGCTCTGGGCGAAGGGAATGGTGCAGGTTTCCCTGGAGCCTGACTTGCATGCTCTTGTTTGCAGATAGACTTAGATTTTAAATGTTTCCTCCCTCCCCGCCGGCGCTGGTAGGAGGAGCAGGTGATGGGCAGAGCCGACTCCAGCTGTGCCTCTGCTGCAGCAGCGCTGAGCTCTGGCTCTCCATGCGAGGTGGGACAGCCTGGCCCTCTGGAACAGCCCAGTGGGAGCTTCCCCCTCGCTCCCAAAGTCCTGGGGGGCGGAGCACGGTGTATTCCAGCATGTTTCATTTTCTGGTGAGGTTTCCAGTAAGTTCTAATGCCATTTGGGCAGTGTAAGCTTCTGCATCTTTATCCTGCTCATCTTTATTTTTCCTTTCCCCTCTGTCTCTATTTCCCTCTCCACGTTTTTCTTACAAAATTTATATTTTGTAAAAGGATTCTGTTTTATCAGGAAGTATTTTGCCTTCACGCTGACTCTTAGACTGGCTGATTTTTCCCCTTTCTGTTCACATTTTGAGCTCTCCGACCTTTTATTTTATTTTATTATTCTTAATTTCCATCTCCTCCAGTCAGTCGCTGTTTGGGTTTTTGGCACCATCAATATCAAATGTACAAACGGTTCTTGCTAACCAACACCAGGTATATCTGATGTTCAGATGAGTTCCAATAAAGAATTTTTTTTTTCAAAAATCTGTCTCCTGTCTTCAGTGACCAGGGCAGATCCTGGACTGGGTGCAGCTTCTCCCTTTGGCTAAGGAGGGGTGGGATCATCCTCTCACCAAAGCATCGTTGGAGATGGTATTTTGGAGACATCAAATATGGATGTTTGGGACAGCATCACAAAAAAATTTATGGATTGTGATGTGCTCCTGGCACAACAAGTTCTAGTGCTAGTGAATGTATAATAATAATTACTATTAGCACTGTTATTATGGTGAAAAATGGATTAAATGTGGCCTCTCTCCCCTCTAGGCTTTCCTGATCATGCCCTTATGCTGTGTTGGAGTCTCACACGCACAAGACCAGGCCCAGATTCCTTTAAAGGCTGGGGAGGAGGTTTAGGGTGTCATTGATACAGTATCTTGAATTTTCAGGTCTGAAACTCCTGGGACACCAGGTGGTGCAGGAAAGAAACCTGCCCTCAGAGGCAAGAAAATGAGAAAGATTTCACTCTGCTCTTACATCTCAGGCAGCAGGGAAGTTAATTTTTTAGTTTTAATAGTTCTTTTTTTTTTAACTCTAATTTCTGAGATTCTTCCCCACACATCTCTGTTCAGTTCACTGTGGTGGCCCCGAAGTAGCGTTTTCCCCAGGGATGTCATTTGGATGGGATTTGCTGAATTAGGTGATAATTGTGGGTGAATGAAGGGAAATTCATTCATGGAAGCAGAGATGGAGCAGGGATAGGCAGGGGCTCAGGTGGAGATGGATGTGGAATCATGGAACCGCAGGAGAGCTTGAGTTGGAAGGGACCTAAAACACCACTCAGTGCCACCCCTGCCATGGGCAGGGACACCTCCCACTGTCCCAGGCTGCTCCAAGCCCCAATGTCCAACCTGGCCTTGGGCACTGCCCGGGATGCAGGGGCAGCCACAGCTGCTCTGGGCCCCCTGTGCCAGCGCCTGCCCGCCCTCCCAGGGAACAATCCCTTCCCAAAATCCCATCTGACCCTGCCCTTCAGCTTCTGTCCTGTGTGTCCTTGCTGGGGATTGTGTCCAGATCCAACTGTCATCCCCCAGTGGGGACAGAAGTGACCCTGACCCCAGAGGTGACAATGGGGGGCTGGCAGGTCCCTGTGCTCGAGGCTGAGGGGACCTGAGCAGGGGCAGGGAGGAGGCAGCAGGGCTGTGGTGACACCAGCTTTGGTGCCTCGTGTGGGATCAGGGAGGTTTCGTGACACGTCAATCCTTGGAATTGCCTTTGGAACAACGGGATTTTCTGAGACACCTCCAAGCATATTAAAATTAGGGCCAAACCCCCTTAAACTGTAGAACCTGTTTTTAAACCCTTTTGGCTTAAACTTCATAAGGCTGAACTTAAAAGCTGACAATTGCTGCTTGGATCTAGAGGATGTTTTAGTGGACAAAGGAAATTCTCAGTGACAGGCTGGGCTGTCTCTGTCCCCATGGTGCAGCAAAGCCTTTTGTGAGGAGAGAGCCCTGCACAGAGTCCTGACCACTAAAAAACATCTCCCGAAGAGGGTTGAACGTGCTCTGAAGGACAGGCAGGTTTTTGGGACTGGTCTGTCCTCACTGGAGATTTTGCGGGTTTTTTTGAGATTTCCCTGCTGTGGGAGTGGGATTGGCAGCCCCAGGTCCTGGGCAGGGCATAAATGGATATAAATGAATTAGCGCAGGGCAGGGATGTGCCCGACCTTTCCTTGCTGCTGCCGGCAGCAGCTCCAGGGCCACAGGGTCCCCCCGGGGGCGGCTCCAGTCTCCGCGGCCAGAGCCGGGCCCGGCAGCCCCGGTGGCAGCGGAGCGGCCTCTGAGTGTCGCTGCGTGTCGCGGAAAGCCCGGCGGGGCCGGCGCTGCCCGGTGCCTCCCGCCAGAGCCGGCGCCGCTCCGCTCGCTCTGGGAATGGGAGCCCGGTCCGAGCGAGGGACGCTGCGCTGGGGGCGGCGGCGGCTCCAAGCGGAGCCGTGGGACCCGGGGGGG
>VYXF01010426.1:225742-286168 GCA_013397295.1 Polioptila caerulea | reverse complement strand
GTACATTATTTACAATAACTTTTAAATACCTATCACCCATGTTTGATAGTTAGTTTCTACTCTAAACCAATCACCAGTGCCACCATCACAGCAGAAACATGAGGCAGGTGAAGAAGAAGGAAGAAGCCTAAAAATCACGAGGTTCCTCTATCTTGTCCTCACTTACACCATTCTAATAAAACCCAAAATCTACTTTTTCACCCTGTGACAAACTAATTCTTATTCTATTCAAACTCTTGTGACTTGTAATTCTTGATATAAAGTTGATAATTGTTTCCATGGGCTAGAATCCAAACCACAGGTGTCTTGGGCATTGTGCCAAGGTCTCCGAGCCCCCTCCCTGGGTCTCAGGTCCTCAAGGGCAGTCAGAGACAAGCCCTGGGTTCCCACAGAGAGGGAAGGGAAAACGCTGTGTAGCAGCACTATGCCATCAGCAGCATCATTGTCATCTCAACAGTCTCCCCAGCACTGCATCCAGTGATGACCAGAGTGGCTACAAAGAACGAGGAGCACCCCAGAGGAAATACTATTATTGCTTTTTTTGCTCCCTGGGGTCTGTGTAGAGAATCTACAGGCTGGGGAGAAGCTGACACAGACCTGAGCATGCAGGACATGGAGAAGGCACTGCTCAATTGGCAGTGGTGATTGCTGCCACACCTTTCCTCTAGAGCAAAAGCACACTCGGGAGTCAAAGCTGATGGAGCTGAAGGGGCCGTGGCCAGGGGACTTGTGAGAGACAGTCCCATTACCAGCAGGACTGTGACTGCCTCCAGCTCTTTCCTGGAGTGCATTTTGCCTCAGAGAGCTTCACCTTGTGCAAAGATGCTGATCTCAGAATCCCAGAGGAGTGAATGTTTGAAAGGACCACCGGTGGGGTCATCTGGTCCAGGGCTGCTCCAGCAGGATCTTCCTGCTGTGCATTGCATGGGATTGCATTCAGAGGGTTCTTGAGCGTCTCCAGTGAGGGAGACTCCACAATCTTTGGGAAATGCCTGGGATCAGTCAATGGATGGTGTTTGTCTTTGTCCTTGGAAGGGAAACATTTAGGTCAACATTGTAGCAACTGTGTTGGAGCTGACCTGAAATTTTGTATATAGAAGAATCTAGACTTTTGTTTGATAGATATGTCATGCATATATAATAAAACAGAACATTATAATAAAGAAGTAATATCAAAGATATGAAGTATGTAATTATTTCAGAATGATAAAATTGTTATAAAGAGTTGAATATGTAATAATGTTTAAACAATACAATATAGCACAAATTTAGTGTCACTATCTTGTGACACTTAGTGCTCTAAGTGCATTTATATCTGGATTTTTGTAAAATAGATATATTTATAACATATGTATTACATTTATAACCTATATAGCATATGTAAAAAATATATTTCATTGTGGGAAATCAAGAAGTTACACCCTGTCTGAGCCTCTCAGAAGGAGAAAAGAATGTAGACTTTGAGTTCAAGCCTTTAGAGAAATTAGGATATATTAAACCACATAAATAAGTGTAAGTTTTAGTATTAAGTAAGTTAGAATTAAGCCTAAATAAGCAAGAATGTATTTCATGCTTTCCTAAGTTTCTGAGTAAAAGGAGAGAGCCCTAAGTTCCAGTTAAAAGTTCAGTACTTTCATAGACATAATTAAAACACAGTAGAATATAGCTTTGCATTCTTTAGATAGAGCCAAGAACATAAACAGATAGAACATGTATGCAGATAATGTGCACAAATATACGTACAGATATGTAAGAACTGACACTGTATTTCACATTTTAAAGTATAGTTCTAATAGGTGTAGAATCGTGTTTTTATCTAATTGGTGAATTCAGGGTTGAAACGCTCAGTAGAAGTCTGCATTCCCTACCCTACCTGCCCTACCCACCCTACCTACCCCACCTACCCTGCCTAGTGCTGCTGCTCGCTGCTGCTTGCTTTTGCTTTGCTTGGATGCATCCACAGAAGAAGAAAGAAGAAAAGAATAAAGAAGACCACTCCAGTTGCTGGCTGAGGCCCCAGTGATTCCAGCTGCCAGCCGGGACTTTGTCCTGAGAAGGGCCCTTTAGCAACTCGGACTGTGCCTTCAGACTGATGCACTCATGCTTTTTTAAAATAAGTACCTCTACAGCACCAATTTCTGCCCCATCTATAAGAAAAAACATCCAAATCATTAATGTTACATATATGGTATTATTTTTTAATATACAAATAAAGCCATAGATTGTGTCTCTGTCTGTTGGGAACACATGCTGTATAGTTAATAATTATGTAATTATGCTGTATGGCTAGTGCATTTATGAGTGGCAAGCTGGAACCTGCTTTGCTCTTGATTCAATAAACGACAAGATTCCAGAATCTGGATCATGCATGACTTTATTGACCTCAAGCAGACCTATAGTAATGGTAAATCTCACAAGTTGTCAATGTGGGCTTGTGAACAGTCTCCTTGAACTCAGCCAGACTTGCAGTGCTGAACAGGTGCTAATCAGAAATTGGGCCCAGCTATCCGTGGCTGCTGTGATCCCAGAACCACAGAAGAGCTTGGCTTGGAAGGCTCCTTACAAATGGTCTTGTTCCAGCCCTGCTGCCAGGGGCAGGGACACCTTCCACTAGGCCGGGTTGCTCAGAGCCCTGTGCAGCCTCGCCTGGGCCACTGCCAGGGATGCAGGGGCAGCCCCAGCTGCTGTGGGCAGCGTGGGCTGGGGCCTCAGCAGCCTCAGGGCCAGGAATTTCTTCTCCATCTGCAGCCCAAGCCCGGGCTGTGTCAGTGGGGAGCCACAGGCCCTGGGGCTGTCCCTGCAGGCCCTCGTACACAGCCTCTGGGCAGGTGTGTGCTGGGCCTCGGGCAGGGACTGAAAGGCCACAGGAAGGTGCCCCTGGAGAAGCCCTTGGAGAGCGCTGGGGCCAGGAATGCCAGCGTGAGGGCAGCAGGCAGGGCCTGGTGTGGCTGTCATGGCAGAACGGCCCAGGGCGGGCGCTGGGGCCCTGCCAGCCGGAGCTGGGAGCTCTGGAGCGCGGAGAGCCGTGGGACATCGGTGCAGCAGCAAGGACACGGGGTTCTTGACATGTTAGAAACCAGAGGAGAGCTTGGGAATGATGACTGGAGGAGTAGGGTGTCTCCCTGTGCGGAAAATACTTCCCGACACCAGAGATTTCTGTCCTGAAAAGACCCAGGGGTATATGAGGCCAATCTTCTGGCCATGCAGCAGCAGTCACCTAGCCTCACCTCACTGCTCCCCTCTTCTATATGCCTTTACTTTTATGTACCTTTTATTTTTTCTTAGGCCAAGCCCTACACATTTTGCTAGCCTAACTTTTCTTCATCAACCAGCCTATTTCCCCAAAACTTTGTTGCTGTGATTTCATGGATACTTTACAGGCAACTTTGTCCCTCAGTTGGGACATCTAAGAGGTGAGAAGCTGTAACACCTGTACTCTCAGCATAGGAAATAC
Source organism: Polioptila caerulea (assembly GCA_013397295.1). Classification (NCBI taxonomy): domain Eukaryota; kingdom Metazoa; phylum Chordata; class Aves; order Passeriformes; family Certhiidae; genus Polioptila; species Polioptila caerulea. The sequence goes on along the minus strand of VYXF01010426.1, from coordinate 282,714 downwards.
TAAATTACACCACGGGGCAAGAATCATTCTGAACACTTGACAAAACTCTCATGCAGCACATGTTGCAACTCAGAACCCAGGGAACACAGTGCTGAATATTTGTGTTCCCATGGGAATGTATAATTTGCCCACACCTTGGGATGTGAGCTGCTAGGGAGGGTGGGATCTGCACACAGATGTGGCCAAGCAGTTCAGATCCTAAATGTGTTACTGTCTCCTGCCAGCCAATGGAGAAGGAGTCACTGGGAGTCTTAAAAAGAAAGGAAAAAAAAAATTTAGGGGTATGTTTCTTTTTAGTGAAATTCTGTGATTGCCTATTAAGAAATTTAAATTAATTTAGCTGGAAATGGGAATTTGAAATAAATTGCTATAAGACAATGTAACACTTTACAGTGGACTAATCTTTTGCTCATTTCTATTCTGGATTTCTTTAGTTTTGCAATTGCAACAGAAAAATAAATCCCTTCTGTAGAGAGAAATCACCCTGACAGCGAGGCTGAAATGTGCCTGGAATCACAATCCCCTATTATAGCCGAGCTAATCATGGTGTCCTATCAAATTTCTCATGCAAATAGATATTTTCTCCAATATCTGTTTGAAACAGACTTTTGTGCTGATTGACTACAGCATTAGCAGAGGCAAAGGTAAAAGGGATTCAGACATAACTAAAGCCAATTCTGCCTGTTTGATCTTGTTTTCTCTGGTGCTCTGCCTCTGAAATGAATAAGTATATTAAAAGGTCTTTTTCAAAAGGTATTTACTCTCAAGTTCTTAGGCACTGAGTTCTGTCCAGTTCCTTTCCTAATTTTCAGTAAAGTAGTGAAAAAAAAATCCAAGTACATCAGTTTCCTTAGCTTGTAAACAGATGAACTTAAAGGCTTCCAAAAGCAATTGGAGTTGCTACTTGTGAATTTTTTTAGATTTTCCAGGTAACATCAGAAACCATTTACATTCAGTTCACTTTTTGTTGGTTTTTAAGGTTTCTATTTTCCACTTAACTTGAATAATGGTGAAAGGTATTGTTGGCATTCAACAAACAATTGCTCCCTCACACTGCAGGACTACCTCTCCATCTCCAAAAGGACTCCCTTCTGATAGATTTAGGCAGGAACATGTGCTAAAGCACAGCTTTGGATGCCTCAAACACTTCACTCCCATGCTATGGAACCCTTCCAGCTTGTTGGCGTTTGCTCAGTTGTAATCCAGGGAAATCACTGCAACAGCCAAAGGCGTATTTCCACGAAGATGCCTTATGCCTGAACGAGGGTGATCCTTTGGAGTGCTCTCTGAATCTGCTGTCTTATGGAACTCAGTGTTTATAAACGTGCCACGGAAATAATATCTCGATTTGGCTCTCTTTTCTGACTCACTTCTGCTTTGAAATGGCTGGGAAGGAGGAATGAAATGTTTGCATGCTGACAAATACCATTACAATCTGAGAAGCTCCAACCTGGGAGCACCAGGCTTTTTTGCCACTGAATCCTCAGGATCTCCTCAATGCTGTAATGACAGGTAGAAATCTCAGACCCTTGAGGTCAGTGTGGCAGTCATTCTGTGAGTCCTGAGAGCCATCCAGATGACCCCATTCCTAATCCAGAAATTGGGATGAACAGGACCCTGAATCCATGGCATGCCCTTTATGCAATTTGTGTGTGACCAAACATGGATTTAAAAAAATTTTTTTATTTATTTGTGCTTGTATTTTACCATACACATAGATATGTGTGTATGAATATTTCAGATTGATATTTTATATCACAAATCAAGGTCAATTTTGTTTTTCCCTGAATAATAATTGTGAAAGCACTGAAATTTTGGAACAGGTGGAGTGTGTTGAGCTATGAAGGTTCAAAGAGAGGCAATGATATTCAACTTGGTAGGAAAGCAAGGGTTTTTTAACTTCAGCTTTTAGAGTTGTATCTAGCTGTTCTTTCCCTGCCTGCCTTCACACTGAGTCTGTGGTTGCCTGAGGCACAGAAGAAAGCCTGAATATCAGAAATCTGTGCTGCGGGATGAGGAGCATCCTTTGATGCAGAAATCAAGATATAATGCTGCCTTCTTCTGCAACTTTGTTGAAAATTGATAATTTAATTTTTTTAACATCCTGAGAGTTTCTCATTTAACTTTTCCCCATAAAAATCACCTATTGCTTTAAAATCAAATGAGCCAAGACCCTTTATTAGAAATAGCAGAGTTCATCAGGAAGCTGAAACTAATTTGAGAGAACAATGTAAGCACCAAAGTAGGTTTAAACCCAAAACCTCCTAAATCTTTGAGGTCAGGGAGTGTTATTATTTAGAAAGCTTGCTCAGTTAACAAACTGGCTTTTCCATACAAACTACAGAAAGCTGTCACCATCACATCAGCATTTTTCTACTTTTTGTAAAATGTATGGATTTTGGCCTTTTCCATGGCAAAACTCTGAAAGGACTTGGTTTTCCTGAGTTTTGAAATTAAAACTGCTGACTTTGTAGTGTGAAATTATATTTTTATTTAAAAATTGAGTTAGTCTTAAAGGCATTTAAATGGTCTCTAAATTAGTTATACCATTATATAATAAAACAGGGTTTTTTCATATCTGAAAGAAATGGTGCAGGTTGACTGGAAATTCACTTTTTATTGTTGAAAAATTTTGTACAGCTTTTTTTTTTTTTGTTGTTAAACCAAGCAACCTGGTCTATGGAAAACCTAGCTCTCGCCACTAAGTTGCAATAGTAATAACAAAAACAATACACAAACAGCTTTCCTTGCCCATGTGTGTTCCTATCTGATCCCTGGTCCTGTGAAACCAGCTTTTCATTTGTGATCACTAATTACATCCTCACCTGAGGCTCAGGTATCTGGACTTGCAGATACACTGAGCACAACTGGAATCAAGGTAGGCTGTGTGTATTCATTTTTGGATTTGCTGACTGGGCAAAGGCTATTTATTTAAAAATAGGTACAATACCATTGGCAATAATGTCATAGAGGCCCTGTGTGAAAAGCAAATTGCTCTGGTTTCAGGAGAAACGTGAGCAGCAGGCAGTAAAGAGAGATGGGGGCAGGGGAAGCTGAAGGAGGAGGGGTGTCCATGAGGGGTGTCCTGTGTGCAGAGGCCTTCTAAGGCACCCTGTGGAAAACCTGCCTGTGATCAGAGGTTTAAAAAGTGTGTCTTCATGTATGTGTGTGGGGGAATTGAATTCAGATCTCCCTCTGTGCTTTCAATATTACACATCCTGGCTGCTGGCTGCCTGCTCTCTGCCTTTGATAGGCTCTGACTTTTAGCATGTTTGTGTGTGCTACCTGAAGTTGAGAGAAAGAAAACCAAACTGTAGAATCCCAGAATCAGCTGAGATGGAAGGGACTCACAAGGATCATTGAGTACTCCTGGCCCTGCCCAGACCCCCCAACAATCCCCCCTGTGCATCCCTGACAGCGCTGTCCAAACGCTCCTGGAGCTCTGGCAGCCTCGGGGCCGTGACCATTCCCTGGGGAGCCTGGGCAGTGCCCCACACCCTCTGAGGGAACAACCTTGTCTAACCCTGCCCTGACACGTCTCCGGCCATTCCCTGGTCCTGTCCCTGGTCACACTGAGCAGAGATCAGAGCTGCCCCTCAGCTTCCCTCATGAGGGTGTTGAAGAGCACAACGAGCTCTGGCCCCATCTCTTCTCCAGCTGAACAGACCAAATGCCCCCAGCTGCTCTTCACATGGCCTCCCCTGCAGACCCTTCACCATGCCCCTGGCCTCCTTTGGATGCTCTCTAACAGTTTAATAATGTCTTTTTTACATCGTGATGCCCAAAGCTGCCCCAGAACTCGAGGTGAGGACGCCCTAGCGCAGAGCAGAGTAGGACAATCCCCTTCCCACTGACTGTCTCGTTCTTATCTAGCCCAACCCAGTCTCCAGATCCCAAACTTCAGATTTGGGATGTACACAGCCTGGCTGTCCTCCGCCAACAGGCGTGAAGCCTTCCCGAGGTGGGAACACACTTGGTGGCACCAAGCAGATGGTGAGTTTGTTGGCAGTTCAGCCCTGGCAACTCCGCGAGACAAAATGAGGCTGAGGCTTTGGTGATTTTTCAGTTCTCATGTCGTAACTCTTCTGCTGATGGCAAAAACAATATGGGATCATGAAAAGCACCTACTGCCCTCTTCAAGCTGCCACCCTCACACAGAAAGTAGCAGCTTTTCAAAAAGATTAGCAGAGAAAAACACATTCCCGTTCACAAGCCCACATTTTCTGAAGCAAGTAAATTATCCTGTCTGAAGGTTTTAATCTGAAAAAACCCATAATCCCCTGTAAGGAAGACATCTAACATCCATCTAGGTGGCTAAAGTGAGGCATTGTTCTAAAAGCAACCACAAGCAGGACTCTGTGTAGGCAATACCGAGCAATTTCAATAATTGTTGGTATTATCAGCCCTGCCTCCAAAAGAATTGAATACATAATGTGAGATTACAGAACAACACTGTTATTCAGCTGCTGCTGAGACATGGGGAAAGACTTGTGTTATTATGCATTTAAAGTATGGGGCAGGAAGATTAATAATGTGCAAATTAGCTTCATTCTATTATGAGTAATTTTTGCTTTCATTAGCCACTATCATCCCCCAATGCCAACACTGCCTTACATTTACAATGTTCAAAGAGTATATTAAATACCAAATTATATATCAACTCATCTAATTTTCCATGCTGAAAGGCATTGAATACAGGGAAAGCTTTTGCTTCTGTGAACCTCTGCTGCCCCTTTGTCAACAATTGCTATCAGAAAATATTCACAATGTACAGCTTGTTTTAAATTGCGGGGCTTTGGGACCATAATTCTTTGTGACTATATTATTCTTTAGCCTTTCAATTAGAGACAGAGTATTAACTCCGTCTGCAGGTTGCTCTGCCTTCTTGGTAATTCTCACTGTATCATTATCATATCATCATTTTCTCTTTGCTGTGTTCCTTATGGCAAAAGGATTGTTTTCCTGGAGGATTGTTAAAAAGATTTACTGCTTTGACTGTCACAATGCAGTATTTCTTCCACCAGGCACTTTTTACCTTTTAATGCATCTATGAAGTGTCAGCAGTCACCTCCTTCACTCTCTGGTTATCTTGTCCATGGCAAACACATTTTCTCATTAATCTCACTCTTAAACCAATTTTTTTTTCTTTTAATATCATGGCAGACAATCTGAGTCCATGTATACAAAGTTTGAAAATTCCTTAGTTTTTGATTCTAAATTTTCTTTCTAAAGAGGTGTCTTGCTCTTTGAAAATAATTAATTTCACTGGGACTACATAGGCATAAGGACAACTCAACCCAATTGAGGTTAGCAGCATCTGCTTCCTTATGCTACGAGTCTTAAAACTAATAAAAAGAGTTAGCTGATGCATTTCCTGCATATCATAAAAGAGAAAGCTTTAGATGTTAGTGTGTTTTTCTCAGATCTGCTATTTTGTCCTGAACACTTTTTTTACCCTGTGGCTGGAATTACCTGGGCACTGGCAGTGGGTGAGCCTCCCTTAGCCCCAGCTTGTTTTGGATACTGCACACCTGCTGCACAGCATCTCTCCTCACCTCTGGAGCTGGCAGGATTCCTTGATGGATCTTTGGATTTCCTTTGCCTTTGCTCCCTCCGATCCAACATCTCTCACCCAAACCCGTGTGCAGCTGCTTGGCCCCTGGCTGTGTTTGCCCCTGCTCTCCTCATCCCTGCCTGCCCGCCCTTGCTGTCAGGAGCTGCTGGGCTCAGTGCTGGGGCTGCACCTCCCCAGAATAAATAACACCCCAGGGAGCAAAGGGGTGTGGGACAACGTGGGTGCTCTGCCCCCCAGCCCACTGCTAGGACTGGGACATTGCTCTGGTGTGGTGGGGTTTAAAATGGCAGAGTTGCAGCACAGGTCAGTGCGTGTACACATCAGAGCTCAGGGATTCTGGCAGGACTCAAAGCATGAAGATGCTGAGCTAAAATGTGCTGGCTCTTCTGTAATTTGACTTTTAAAAGGCTCTGATCAAGTTTAAAGGCCTCACTCAACCCAGCTGTCTGTAGGTAGTGCAGCTTTTAAAACGGCTCTGACTTATCTAAAAGTCACATTTCTTAGGGGCAGTGAAGGAGAAGAATTATATCTCCTGGTGCTTCTTCTATTCATTAGGTGTAAGACTATCATTAAGGCAGGAAAGTGTTAGCTCAGGGAAATATGACATGTATTTAAGGCAATTTTTTAATGAAAATGGTTTTAGGCTGTGAACAATCCAGGAGTACCTACCTGAAACACTGAATCAGAAGTGATAGTGAACTTAATACTTTTAAAAAAAAATATCTGGATTTAATACTTAATTTTAACTTTATGGACTGCAAAAAAAATTATGATTTATTGCCCTGGCTATAGTAAGTTCTGTACTAGGGTTTTGCTAAATGATCTTCTAAGGAAGGAAATATTTTCAATTCATAAGATGTGCTGCTGCCAGAAGTTTTAGAGATATGCTTCCACCAATGTTTCTGCACTCATGGGGGTAGTTTTGTTATAGTTGCCAGTTTAGACTCTCATTTACAACATGCTGTGATGATCTGAACTACCTGTTGTTTCTCAGTGTATGTTTTACCTAAAGAAAGGTTTGTTGCAGCTGTTTGTATGGTAGGAGAGGGTGTGGGGTGATGGCTGAAAATGTGTGTAACTTCTGAATTCAAGAGCAAAGAGTGCCATATCTTTAGTAATACCATCTTGAAGTTGCTTGCAAAAAACCCAAAGAATGAAAACTCTCCACATGCACATTTCCTTTAGTCCTGCTGGACAAACTTTTTCTCCTGTGGTTTTCACCTGAGGCTGGATGTGAGCATTGTCATACTGCCTATTAATCTGAAGTAAGCAGCAGTTGGCTGCCAGTCAGGAGTTCTAATTCAATACTTGTAAAATATAATTTCTGTTTCTTCTTTAAGTTCAGTCAGTGTTTAGAAGTCCTACAGGCTGCATGGTGATACATGACATTCCCTTCATCAATGGAGGTGGTGTTGTCAGAGCTGAGTCTTCTGGTGTCAGTAATGGAAAGTCATTTTTGTTACTGCTGCTTGTTTCTTTGGGCCTGAGGGACCAAACCAATTGATGAAAGTGAGTTACATGATATATTTATGAGTTTTAATTGCAGCCTAATTATGAGTGTATATAGGGTAGATTTAGTTTTATGAGTAGTACAGTCACTAAAAAGAAATTGAGTGGGCATCAGATAAGAACCTTTACCCAGCAGTGCTGATACCCAAAACCTGGACTATTGGGCAGCCTAGACATAAAACAGATTGTGGTGATCAGAGACAGGGTTGCTATTTTGGATGATATTAGGATGAGCCTTGGTCCTATATGTTGGTGTTTTTAAAATAACTTTTTAAATGTGTCCAATAAAGAAAAACCCAGGCAGCCAGACCTGAGGGCTTCCTAAGAGTAAGTGATAATTTTTTAATATACAGATTCCTGAGAGGGAAACAATAGATAGCCCTTGGTCAGGCTTGTAGGATGTAAAGTCCAAAACTTCCACTTCAGCGGCCCCCTGGAGAAACCAAGCAGCTTCTCTCCAATTAGGGTAAATTACTGAGATAATGTTTTTCTGTAATGTTTGAATTAGCTTTGGTATATATGTCAGTGTTTCTGTCAGCTTCTGAAGGAGCAGAATCAGTGCTTATGGAAGTCTGTTTGGCAGTTGCTTTGTCATGTTATGATTTTTTGACTTCTAATCTGTGATCTTATTTCTACTTACACCACTGAAATCCCATGCTATTTGTTTGAGTAAGGCTGAGTATCCTCTTAGGAGAGCTGATACCTGCTGAATTAATAAATCAAGGAGGGTAAAGTAGAGCCATAATTTGAAACAATGCTGTTTGAAAGATTAGTGAGAGCACCAGCCTGAACCCTGGCCTGGAGCCTTCGCCTCACAAATACATGAAAAAAAGCCTCTAACTTGTCATAGGGAAGGGTTTGATTTTGACCAAAATATTCTTCTTTGCTGAAGTGATGGCGATATTCTGCACAAGAAAGTGAAATGGCCCTGGGTTTGGAGCAGTTCCTCCTGTTAAGGATTTGCTCCCTCTGTTGAGCTCTGAGTGCTGACAGGTAGTGGGTCTGAGGTTCCTCCTCAGAAGTGTAAGAAGACTCTAAGCTCTGTCTCATGGCTTCTACATGACTAATGCTTTAATCTCACGTAAATCTGCACTAATGAATATATCTGCACCCCCCCACCACCATGCATTCAGACATCACACAGGATAAACAAGCCAAATACAGTCATTATCGTTTCAGTTTTGACCATATTGTAGAAATGTCAAAATATTAGCTGGGAAAATTAATTCCTACAATTTAGCATATGGTTTTCCTGAAATGAAATCAAGGGTATCACTCATCTCCCTTGAAGTCCTCCCACAACATTTCTAGGGAAATCTTTTCCAAAAAAATCATTTGAAACACCCTTGTGCATTTCGCATGGCAGGAAGTGCCAGAAAACAGTTGTATTTCGGCATCCTTTGCTTACTTTTCTTCCTAGTGGAAGGTCAAACAGGCAGGAGGATGTCTGGGATGGTGGTGGTACCTCAGCATTGGCTGGATGATGCCCCAAGACACCTAAAAGCACTTCAAAAACCATAATATTTAATTTTATGCTGTTGTAGCATTAGGAACTGTCTGCTACTTTCAAGGCTTTGTTCCAGGACTGGGAGAACTGAAGCTGAGGGGCATACAAAGAGGGTTTCTGCCCCCCTCCAGGGGTTGGTTTGTGTCTGGAGGGTATATATGGTGTTGGAGAGGGGATGGAGGAGTTTTCCTCCCAGTTAGGAGCTTGAATGGGACTGTGAGGTGTGAGGTGTGAGGTGTTTCTCTGCCTTCCACTGACAGAAGCCACTGCACACACCTACCCCTGGGACTGTGGGACTAAACAGCTCCTGCCTCTGCCCTGCTGTGCAGCCTGATGGGGCCCTGAAAGAGTGAACTGGGCCTCATTACTTTTTCATACAGAAGCCCTTGGCAGTTCTTAGAGAGCCTTTTTCTGAGTATATAATTTCCTTTTGGGTCAAATCACAGACCCTTTTAAAACTGTGTATGCCTTTGTTTCTTTTCTGTGCAAATATCAAAGCTATTTCAAGGTCCTGAAGGTATCAAAAACGTGGATTTTTCTGTGTGTGCCCATCATTTACTGTGAGGAGTCAGTATTTTGAGAGGATGTGTTTTGGATAATGCGTTAACATATTACAATATTTAAAATTACTGCAGGGTTTATGCACCATTTAGGACCATGCTTGTTTCAGGGGACCCTGAGTGCATAACTCTTGTTAGACCTGGCACACGTGAGCATGTTATATGGAGCAGCATTGCCACATCTCCAGGCACAGAGGAGTCCCTGTGAGGGCAATAACAGGGTGCCAGCTCCATGACAGTTCTCTGGCATGTGCTTGCTTCCTTGAGCAGTGAACAGAGACAGGGCTCTCACTGATGCTGAAAGGCTTTTTTTTGGTCCCTGAGCTGCCCTGTTTTCAGATGTATATGATATCAAGGCTTTCTTAACAGCTGGTGGTCCTCACATGTGGGAGGATTTCTGGTGCACATGTGTTTTTATGACTAAGGCTCTTGAGCTGTGTGGTGAACTTGTCAATGGGGTCATTTCAGTGAAAACAAAATAAATTATTGGAATCTCTTTCAGGAAACACTTCATCACCTTGGCCTTGTGAGGTATTTTTATCCTCATCTGTATGTAAGCACAGCTGAAAATAGGATGCTCCATGGAGGTTTACTGTGAGCATCAGAGCAGTCCTAATGGTTCCAGGTAAAAAAGGAAAAGACTGAGGGCTGTTTTGGGGAAAGTAGTGAGAAATGTGAAGCAAGTTGTATCCAGGCAGGAAATTGGTGGCATCTCACGCCTGTGAGACACAGATCTCAGCCTCTGCCAAACTGAATTTACCAGGACCTGAAGCAAAATCATATAAATGAGTGATTTTTATATTGGTACCTAAACATTTCTATTCGGGGTGAGTACAGTCTTTGTGCCTCTAGATTCCCTTAGTACCCATGACAATTACACAGCACCATGCACCTGCTCTTCTGCCTCTGGGACTTAAATGTCCATCCATTTCCCCACAGAACTTTTTAAAAAAACTGCACTTGTTGGTTGCAAACTGCAGGAGCTTTGGGCTGTCTCCTCCTAAAACAGAGGTAATGTTGAGAGTAGCATGTCTGTTTTTTCCCACTCCTCTTTTTGTGTTTCTTCTGGTGGGGTTTGAAAACCACCTTTTAACTTTTCTGGGAGTGAGTGATAAGTTAAAGGGTCCAGTGCTGCCATCCTGGGTGACAAACTGGAGGGCAGTAAGCTGCAGATCCATGCAGAGTTTGAATTAATGACACTTAATTTCAAGTACTGGAAGAAGAGGGTAAAGAATGTCAACCTTCTACTGCTTTTCTGCTGTAGCTCTGAAACTTTGCCTCCAGAAATCAGGTATTGTTTTCACTGGAGGGACAGGCAATGAAAAGGAAAGTCGAACCAAAACTAGACCACTGCTTGTTTCTGCATGCAAATCATTGCAAAAAAGCAGGTGGACAAGTTTTTAAATACAATGCTTTGTTTTTTAATAACCAGTCAAGTGCATGGGATGAAAAATTACTGATTAAAAGAGTATTTTCTTGGACATTTTCTACTCAGTTCACACAGGAACATCATCTGTTGCTGCAGGGTTCTCTGTCCTGCAGTTCCTCCAAGGTTTCCTGTGTCCAAGGACTCTTAGGTGTGGGTTTTATAATTTTCTTCTTTCTCCTGTATTTTTAACAAGTGATACAGATCTTCATTCCTGAAGGAAGATATTTAAACAAAATTCAGTGATATCACCTGAGGCATTTCTTTTGAGGAATTTTTTTATGGGAAGTGTTGAAAGGTTCCTGAGAACAGGTGGCTGAAGAATTAAGAACTCAAACTCCAAACTAATTGGAGCTAATCAACTGATTGTGTGTCTGATCAGCACAAATTACCTGACCCTGTGATTTTCCTGGTTCACAAAACTATTTATCTCTAAGGGATGGTTTACACTTGAGAAAAGATGTGCATTCCTTTCCAAAGCCATGACAGTTCATTGGCAAAATTGTTCAGTGGCTGCTCAAAATCCTTGCTTAACACTGAGCAATGTTGTGTAACTTCACTGCTGGGGAGGAACCCCAGGATGCAAAGAGGTCTGAAATATCAGTGCTCAGGTGCAAGGGGGAAGGCAATGTGGGTGTGTTCCTGTGGTTTTGTCCTAGAGAGAACAGTAGAGGGGAGGCAAGAAGGGATTTTGAAAGAAAATGTGCTAGTTGGACTTCATTTGTTGATTCTGTTGTTATTTAGCATTTCCTTCAGTGGTACAGCCAGAATGCAAGGGTGCATTATTGGAATGGACACAAAGCTGGCAGCATTTCTCTGTGTGTGGATGGAAGAGTAGCAGGCATCAGGAAGGAAAAGATCTGTTTGCATTGGTAGAGCAGTAATTCAAAAAGTAACAGGTGTTTGTGGCCTGGCTGAAAATTCTGGGTTGCCAGAAAAATAAGATTTTGAAGTAAACCTTGTTTAAGAGTAGTGGAGGAAAAAACGTTCTTGAGACAGAGGTTGTAGAGCTACAATTATTTATACCATTGCCTGGTAGCAAGAGCCTTGCTGATTCTGGAAACACTCCCAGCATTTTTGTGTTGTCTCAGCTCCTCATGTGAACACTGCACTTTGGAGAAGAAATGCAGGTAGGAAAGCTGGATTTTCCTTTGCAGGCCTGTGACAGAGTAAGCCAAGAGTAAATAATATACTTAGGGAATGCAGCTGTTGAACACTCTCTCTCTCAAGCATGTCCAAATTATTGTGTTCTGAGAGGTGTTATTAGCCAGGTTAGTATCGTGTTTTGCCAGAGGAGCAAAGCCATGGCCAAACACTGAAATAACCTCTGAAAATTCATAAAACCATCCTTCAAAGAACGTGTGATATCATGGAACCCCAATGATTTCTCAGTAAAAGAGTTTTTCAAAGTTTTAAATAGCAAAGCCATGTTGTGTCTGTCCCCCTACCCTGTCTGTGCTAAAGACCAGTTTTGTTCTTGTCACATTCCTGAAGCAGTCCAGGAGTTCACTCTCCCAGTGCTCAGCATTAAATGAATTTGTTCATCAGGGAAAGCCTTTTAATAAGGTAAGTCTGGCATCATCACCACTACTGGTAAAAAGAGGAGGGATTTTTATAATGCATTTATTTACCAGTCATCATCTTTCATCATCTTCATGTCATTAACAAGGAACAATGTTAAGCTCCTATTGCCCATCCAGCACTGTCCAAAGGTACTGAGACCTACAGGACTTAAGCAAAATATTAATGTCAAATATCTCTCTCTGCTTGGTTAAATAGGGATAGAAATGGAAATAAACATAGATGTTATACTGGACTGAAGATCAAACCACTGATAGAAAAACCTGGATGAGTTGACTTGTTGAAAATGAGAAGGGAAAAGCAGAAGGAAAAAGATTTAAGGTAAGCTTAGTTTTATTTTGTTATTTCTTCTCCTAATTTCTTATGGGGCACTGGGGGCCATTGCAGAAGATGGGATCTATTCCTCTTTGCAATGATAGCACCTCTGTGCCAAATATTGAGGAAACCACTCTGGACAGGTCTGAGGAAGAGAAAAGGTGCATAATGTGGTGCTCAGCTCAGGGACTCTGAGTGACTTTGGTTCAGGTGGGGCAGAAATGTCTGAAAATTGAACAGCAGGTTTTGGGTGTTTTGTCACGTAGCACTGAGTCTTGTTTGAAGACTCTTGAAAACGTTAACTTGCTTCAGGGGGCTGCTTCTGAATGTCCTGGAGCTTTGCTTCCCTAGCTACAAAATTAGATGATTTATTTATGCTTTCCTGCTTCCCTATATTTAGACTATAACAAGGAATATTTTTAACTTTGTGGATTGCTGTGATTGCTGCACTGAGGCCTTGATTGAAGCTGTGATTTCTGCATGCCATTGTACTCCAATACTGTAATAATTCCAGAGAATCATGGGAGTGATGAGGAGGAATTCCCACATGCTCAGTATGGAAAGGAAATTGATTTTGGGGGAAAAAAAAAGACATTGAAATGTGCAAGATGCTGAAGCCTGTGTGCTAATTTTTAAACCAAACCATCTTGTTCAACAATCAGGCAGATTTAATAACCAAAAGTGCAATCCACCAAATCTCTTATATGTGGGAGAACCCCCCAGACTGTTTCTCTGTGTCAATTCATTTCAGCATTTGAATACTTTATTTAAGACAGGAACTCCCTCTGAAGGAGTAAACACCTAATCATGGTATTAAAACTAGTTGCATCTAGTTAGAAAGAAAATAAAAAAGATGGGGGAAGAAGAGAAATTAAAAAAAGACAACCCTTGGCTTCTCTGAGATAGAGCCATGAACTCTAAAATTGTAGTAACTAGGAAAGGTAGAAGACATTCAAATGTTTGTCAAGACTTTTGCTTTTCAGCTTGGTAGTGGTGCACCAATCAGCCTTTCCAAATTCACTAGCACAGGAGATCATCTGGTGTCCACAAAAGGATGTTTTACTGAACTTCCTTGACAGCCTGACCCTTTCTGTATTTTTTCTCTAACGTGTGACATAAATTCTTGTCTGTTAGGACTTTTTAGCTCTTTTTTCTGAGTGCAGAGTTGTTACTATGTGTCAGTTTTTTTCCTCCCTCACAAGGAGATGGTATAGGGAGTAGAGCTATTAGGACTTTCTGCACAGCTAAGCTTTCTAAATCTATGACTTTCATTACATTTTTATCTGACTTCTGTATTTTTTCATCCTTAATAGAACAGCTTAAATGCAATGCCATCATTTCACAACATTAGCCAATAGGCTATTCTTAAAAATGGTTTCAGCACTACTTTTATTTTTTTTTTTCTGAGCTGTATCTGCATGTTATGACTATTTTTTAGTTTAAATAGGACATCATTCTAAGTCATATGTGGATGCACTGGGTAAAGTATAACAAGGATGTCTGAATATGCCTTGAGACCTCCGAAGGAACGCAGAGATTTTAAAGCTGCTGGGAAAGCAATTTCACAAATTTTCTGTAAGAAACACGAAACCCTCAGTAGTTAAGCCTGAAATAGAACCTCTGTGTGAGTGTGTGGGTGAAGCATGGTCTGACCTGACCGTGCCCCCACGTGGGCTGGGTGACTCCTCTGGGCTGTTGTCACTGTGACCAAAGAAGGACAAATCCTGGTAACCACCCAGCCCCTTGGAGATGAGAGGGAGCACGAAGCCTCCACTCCCACAGGACCTTTGCCCAGTCCTGAGAGGAGAAAGATCTAGTCCTTGGGTTAAAGACTCTATTTTATTTAACATTAATACTCTGGAAACTGCGAGTGACCTCTTGCTTTTGAAAATACATTGAGTTTGTTTGTCCCATGCAATGGAACCCAGAGATGACAAGCTTTCATGGAGAGCAGGGTTACTCTGGAGGTTCCTGCTCATGCTGTGCTGGGAGAAAACTTTTCCCTTTCCTTGTGAGCAGCAAGGAAACTCCTCCTCAACTCTGGCAGGGATTCTCAACCTCTCACCCTCTCCAGCTCGGTGGGTTATCTCACCCCTCACACAACTGCTTATCTATCATTGTTCACACCAGAAGCAAAAGGAAAAGATCCTGACCACCATGGAGTTTACCCTGGTGCCAGCTCAGACCACTGGCAGCTAAAGCAGTTTATTTCCTCATGGTCTGAATGAAGTGAGGGGCATTTCAGAGCAGATTGGTTCTACTTCTGCTGCTGGTGGGAGTTATCCCATCCTTTGCACCAGACTGATGGAGGTTTGCAAGACCCAACTCCTTTAAAGTGTGCTTGGATTGCTCTGTATGGTGCTGCTGCAGCTTACAGCATAAATATATAGAATATGTCATCTCCCTGCCTTTTCCCCCATGTAACTGAAGATTACTAATACATGCATTTTACAGTACATTTGTTCTGCTTTGTTTGCTCATGCCATTTTCATTTTCTTTCATAAGAAGATTAGTAGATGGGGAATAATTGAAATTTTCTTTTTTTTAAAATAATTATAAAAAGTTGGACAACACTTGTTGACAAAGGAAACCTGACTAAGGACTTTGCATATATATCTGAAAAAGAGGAAATAGTATAAGAATTTTGCACCCACTGTACAACAGCGTGGGAAGTTTACATGAAATGCTTACCTAGGTCAAGAAGGCTTATGAGAACTTCTTCTGAGAGCATGTCTGGCATTTCCTCTGACAGGGAGAGGTGAATATTCAAGCACACCGGGCTGCATGTTAAGCAGATTGTATCTGCTGGTGTTGACAGTCCTCCCACTCCCTTCTGTGTTCTGCCCTGTCCTTTTCATGTGCTACAGCTCACTGTGGAGACAGGATGTGCTGTGACAACACCTACAGCCTTTGTTGCTTTCTCCCATGGCTCTTCTGCAGCAACTCTTCTTGCTCTTCAGTAAAAAGTGTTTCTAGGATTTTCCTGTAGTCATCAAGCCATCTGCTGCTTTTTTTTTTTTTTTTTAAATGTCCTATTGTCTCTGAATTTCATTGCTTTTATGTGACAACATTGTTATGTTCTGACTCTACTGGGGGTGTGCTGCCTGTGGAGTGACAAATACCACTGACCCCCAAAGAGTGTGCCTGAAAATAACTCAAATGAAACAAAGAGCTGAGGTTTCACATGTGTCATCCCTCAAGGGACATTTGAGCTGGGACCAGGAGCTATTTCTGACCTCCAGCCCAGGGTACCGAGTCAAGTCTCACACAGGCCCTCTTCTACTCAGCTGAAGTCTGCAGGGCCCCAGTGGTTTTGTTACCTGCTTGGTTTGTCCTAGCTCCTACTATCTCTTCACAAAAAAATCAAATTCAGTTTCCTTGACAGCAGTTTGTCATTTCCTCACGTGATCAGGAAATGAAACAGTGGTTGCAGTTCAATCTTCAATCTCTGCTTCAGTTTCAACTGTTCTGCTTTCCCCTCTGCTTCTCTGGGGATGCTTCCGTCTGCCTCATCTCAAAGGCACTTTAAATATTCTTTTCTTCCCTTTACTCTTGGTTGCCCTTTGCTTTTTTAATTTTTCCAAATTGACCATGGTGTAGAGCCACCCACTGCTGTTGGTCTATACCCATTCATCCCCATTTAGCAAAGGAAATGTCAAACATGGTGCAGTACCAAGGCAGCAGTGCTGTTGTCAGTGGTTGTATTTAGAAGTAGATCTGAGATTTTTTTCAAAGGAAGAAACTGTCTCTTGAAGCTGGGCACCCTGTGTCTTTTCTGTAAATACCTGAGCCTATTAATCTATTACCATGAAAATTCTTGTCAGTGCTCTTTGTTGTCTGCCTTTCCATGGCAAAGTCTTTCTGTCCTGCTGTGGTTAATTTGAAGCTCAGTAACAGAATTCAGATCTTTTGGATCTAAATCTGCTGAGAACCCGTAGCCCTTAGCTTGCTGAAGCTCCTTATTTTGCAGATTAGGAGGCGTGTTTAGTCTGGCAAATATCATCAAAGATAGTGATGTGGGAAAGGGAAACAACTAGTCACACTTGAAAATGATTCTAAACATGTAGGGGAAAAAACCAGCAATGTGTTCTGTGGGATTAAAATAAAAAAGAACAGGATGTCATGAAAATAGAAAAAATCTGCCTGTATGGTTCTCCTGGAATGCCAGGCCCTGGTGGAAGGACGGGAGGATCTGAAGTTGTGTCTGGCCCCAGAGCAGAGTGACTGCACAGGCAGTGTGCAGGGCTGCAGTGGGTGCTTACAGCTGGGAAGGGCTCGGAGTTCCACAGTGATTTCAGTGCCCACAGAGACAGGCTGCACCTTGGCTTATTCCAGACACAGCTGGGTAACACTGGCACATGGAGTTTTGTTATGATACGGCCAGAACATTACTGATTTTGCAATTCTACTGGAGCATAAATGGAGTTAAGGACTCTGTTGTCATGAGGCTCTTTGCTGTTATGTTGAATGGCTGTAATCTCATCAAAAATCAGATTGCCTTACACTGATTGTGGACATCCTCTCCATGGTTTTGGGTGATTGTTTCTTAACCTAACCTTGATTTATCATCAACCCATTTTTCCCTTTTTTAGTTTTTTGGGAGGAGGAATGAGGGTGAAAATTAGCATGGATTTTGAAGTCCAGCTATATATACACAGTTAATTTTTTCCCTGCCACCTGCTTGAACATGTCTTACAGCTCCCATAGGGATTTACTTTATCCAACTACCACAACCACTGGGCAAAGCTAATTTTGAGACAGACTTTTGGACTGGGGAGAAAATGCCTCCAATTGTGTCCTTGAAAATCTCTTGGAACATCAAGACTGATAGTCCTGCCAGACCTTGTCTCAGTCCTGATTAGACCCTGCCTCACTTTATCAGCTTGTTTACAGTGAGATATTCCTTAGAAGGAAGACAAATCAAACAGCTGCTTTTCTATCAATTCTCATTTGGGAAAGGTAGTGCTAGATAGAGATATTTTCAAAATTAAGACCAGAAGATCTACTTTCTGCTTTCAATTCCCAGTTCTGCTTTTCATTCCTTCTGAACTCAGGCAAATTACACATTCTGCTTTTTTTTTTTTTAACTTTTTTTTTTTTTTTTTTTTTTTTTTTTTGGGTTTTTTTTTTTTTTTTTTCCCCCCTTTTTTTTTTTTTTGGTTGGGTTTCTGATCTTATCTTTCCCCAGCTTTCTCTTTTATCTATTTAGGTGCTGTCTCAAACAGTGTGCAGTCAATTCTGTTTTGCAGTGGAAGAGCTGAAGCACTGATGCTCCCCAAGTCATGGCTTCTAAAGCAATTTCATTCCCAGTATCATTGAGAGGTGATTCAAGATGTGTCAAGGCAGCTGGCTCCTTGTGTAATCAGGGGAACATGTTGGTAACCTCTTCTAATGGGAGCTGAAGGATGACAGTGTGTGAATTGGGTAGAAAGATGGATTCCCAAAGCCTAATACCTCTATTCAAAATTACCTTAAGGCAGCATGATGGATTTCCAGCAGAATTTAATGAGCTTTTGTCTCTGACTTCATAAAACCTAATGTGGCTTAATACTTTTTATCGTCTTTGGTTAAAGCATAGCAATGCTTGGAATGAAATTAATATTCAAGATAAGAAGCTAAGGTTTTTAAATTCAAAATGGTAAAGAAAAGCTTGGGTTTGTGTTTTGGTTTTTTGGGGGGTTTTTTTGTGTGGTTTTTTTTTTTTTTTATTCACCAGCGGTGTAAAACAATATATGAAACAAATTCTTCCTAAAGTAATAATTTTTATTGCAATGCACTCTCTCCAAATTTGGTTCAAATCATCCCACAACTACCACATTAATTTCTATGACTTACATTTGCTGTTGTTGCTCCTAGATTATCAATATTACTTAAAGTCAAATGAATATGACATTCTGACCTGCTAGATTAGAAACTATTTTCTCACCTTTTAAATCCTTTCCATTTCTAGAGGTTGTAGAATAGACTTGTGCTTGTGGGTGGGGGGCGAAAAATTGCCAACAAATAAGGAGGCAATGGAATGTTTACTGAAATTCTTCTAAAAATGCTAATCAGCCATTTTGAGAGGTCTCTGAGGGAGAAATATTAATCAGTGACTTAAAGGATCAGTCATATACTGCAAATAGCTGACAGAATGTGATGCACCTCAGCAGGGGTTGGTGAGAGTGAGGGGTCTGTGTGTAGAAAAATCTCACACAAAGGAAACTAGCAAAGCTCCACGTGCCACACATTATATTCAGCATCCCAGGACTCAGTGTATCAGGGCAATTGTGGGAAGAGGTAATTTGTCATGCAGACAAAGAGAGATTTTTTTGAAAGCTTTGCTGCTTGCAGTATGTTCAGCAGCTTTTATTATATTCATAAGCTGCTGTTCTAATCAGAGTACCTGGTCTGTGAGCTGTTTTGTTATGCCTAATGGAGAACTGTGACAGAAGGAGAGAGAATTTAAAGCTAACACATTTTCAATAAGTATTGTAATTAAATTCTCCTCTATCCCTGTCTTTGTGATGAGGAAATTTTGCTGAAATACTTTTGCCCCTAATTAAATATGAGACTGTGCATGGCTTTTTTCATTGTAATGTTCTTTATTGTAAAGATGAATAATATTTGGGTTTTGATGGGAAAAGAAAACCCTCCTCTGAAGTCCAGTCCTTCGGTCTTCAAATTTTATTAAAGTTTATCTCCTAGGGAGTGGATGACATCCTGACAGTTGCTGTTGTGCTACAAGGCACAGAGGCAATTTAGGTGGTGTCCTTTTAACCATTCCTGCTTTGCAGGACCAGCCATTTCAGACTAACACACATTCATAACTCTGATGCTAATTTGAATACTAGCAGAGAGAATTTTGGCTGATCAGTAGCTTTTTTGATAACATCTGATGGATGTTAGTCCAATGTTTTATACCTACAAAGCTGTTGAATAAATTAATATTTTAGATGGGGAAAAAAGAATGAGGGCATGTATGAACATAAGAAAAAAGGAGAGAGAGAGCTTTTTTTTTTTTGTGAATGTACTTTGTAAATAAGTAAAGAGGATTAGTTATTCTGCATATCATTTCTCACTCTAAGACAATCTTCTTTCTGATCCAGCTTTACCAAAAGCAGCTGGTGGAAGCAGACCAGATAGGTAGATCTCATTTGTATAAATATATCAGTGTGTGAATGACTCAGTCTGGGTTTTCCCTTCTAATTCTCACTACTCCTGTAAGAATAATGGCCATTCCAAGTGTTTCATTAGCACTGTGTCACTCTTCCACCAGTGCTGGTATTGTCAGGGCTTGCCTCATTGCTGGACATCTCCAGAAAAGCTGAGCATGTGCAGAAAAGGCCAGGAAAAGGGAAATCATTGAGCTTTTGTGCCTCACTCGACACCTTCTGCCCCAGCCCCATGGGGCAGCCTGTCCACCCAAGCAGGCAGGGAAGGAAACCTGCCACCATCACCTTCCCCAATGCCTTTTGCAAAGGGAGTGACAGGGGTTGAGATTTTTTGCAAACTGGCAAACCTGTTGCATCACAACTACAATTTTTAAAGACATTTCATGAAATGTAGTAAAATTTCCTGTTTGGGAGCCTAAGGGAGCCAATGGTTCTTCATTAACAGGGACAGAGTAGATGCTGGTGAATTCATTTACAGGAATTACTGGGAGTGTTTAGAGATGCTGCTCCCATGCTGAAGACCTCAGAAAGCCCCACTGACAGCACCCCTTGAATCAAACTCATTGTAATCCTGCTGATAATCAAATGACAGCATTCACTTCACCATTGCACCTCACAGGAGCCCAGATTTTATAAGTATCCTGTTAAGTGCCTACGAAGTGTGTGGTGAAGATGGATAGAACAGTTTGGTTCAGAAGAAGCCACTTTGAGGAGCCATCTGTGTTTTTATTGATGAGAATGAATTTTAACTAATGAAAATTTCAGTGGTGAATGTTGACCATATTGAAGCAACTACTCAGTGTGATGAGATTTTATGTAATAAAGGAAAAAGGCAGGTGGGAAATCCTGCCCAGACCATGTGCCTTGAGGTGGCGTTTGTTTTCTGCCCTCAGTTTTGAATTGATATTTGCAAAATTTTCGGGTAAGTTTTGCAGAAAAGAGCAAATGTGCTTGAAGATATAGATGGCCATATCCTTGCCAGAAGTGAAGTGAGCTATGATAATTAAGGCCAGGATTTGCAATTATGTCCTCAAAATCTAACTATCTAGGTTTCTTTTTACAGTGCTGTTTACAAGAGCCTATATAAAAAATAAAAAACAAAAGTGGACAAAGGAAATCCTAATGGTGATTCTCCTGTATATGAATAACTGTTTTGGAGTGCTTGGAGGAAAAAAACCCAAAACATCAGGAAAAGTTTGGGTCTCATAATCTTAATTTTCTGTGAAGGGGATGATGTTTTGATGGATTAGACTTTATGTTGGAGATTCTAGTTCTTCAAATAGATTTGGCTTCACATTCCAAGCACAGAGTTTGTGGAAATATCTGCCAGGTGCTGACACCCTGTGCCCACAGCCTGGAAAGCTCCACAGGTGGGATCTCAGCTGGGTTAGAGAGCCCAAGTGTGCATAGCCTTAAGCTACTCATGTGGGACAGAAAGGACCCTTCTGTAGGAAATTCATCTTTGCCTTCCCCTGAGCACATCCAAAGATCTGCCAGGACTCCCCAGATTTCCCTGCATTGACTGTCAAAGGATGTACATGTTAGACCAGAATCCCATCTTGCCTCCCCACCCCCAGTGTGAGGTGATTTGGCTGCCTTTATCTTCCTGGAAATGGAAAAGGAGATCCTTTAATTCCTTTCTTAACCTGGATGTAATTTGACAGGAGAGATTAGAAGAAGCTATTTCTCCCCCCACCCCTCCCCACCACATTATTTAATCTCATCTATGATGGCACAACACTGTAGAAATAGTAGCAAGTGTCCATAACTTATTTTAGTTTGTTCATGCTGTGTTATTTTGGTTCCTGGTGATGTGACCATAATAAAGTCTTTTCTTGCTCTATGTAACCTTCTGTAATTTATTGCTTTCCATAAAAAAAATCCCCAGCCAACTGGTCTGTTCAGTGTGTTTTTGGATAACTGCTGCTTGTCTGAACATGAGGCAGAAAGGAGTGAAATAAATGTGATTTTTCAGCCCTGAACAACTAGAAAATGCTGGATGTTTAAGAAACAAATATCAGGAACTCTTGATTCTTCCTCCAAGTTTTCAAACATGTGTATTATTCAAATTTTTCTTTTTGAGAAATACTAGAGGGAAGTATTAGACGCCCTTTTTTTTTTTCCCCTGTTTGAAGGAATGCAATCCAAGACATGGCATTTAGAAAAGATATCAGATATACCAAGAGAGCTACATGAGGGTGTAGGTTTGCTGTGTCATGTGAGAGCAGTCTGGGATCCAACCCCTTTGCTCACAGCTCTGTTGCACTGTTTTTCTTCTGAGGTGCCGACCACCATCGTAGCAGCCAAGAGTTGCATCTGTTTTCATGGCAACTGGGTATCCTGAAAGCCTTGATTTTCAGTGTGCAAGTATATATGTAATTGGGATGGCAAATTCACAGTCTTTCTACTCTTTGAATTTGCCTGCAAGCTGCTGTTTTCTGCCACACTAATTTGATGTGGTCCTTCACAGGAGACCTTTTCTGAAAGAAGACAAAAATAAAGCTGGAAGGGGGAGGAAGGCCAGCAGATACAGCTTTTACTTTCCTTGGCTTTAAATGACGGGGGAGGATGTGTGGAGAGGAAAGAAGTCAGTATGTTGAATTAAAATAAATGTGCTTGCACAGAGACCTGGCCACTGATACGTAAACCCCAGCACTTCAATACTTCAGGCTTATAGGTTTGGGTAAACACAATTACCTCTACTAGGCTTACAAATTATTAGTATTTTGCAGGGGGATTATAACACATCATTAAAGATGAAAGGTTATTTCCAGAGCTAAGTTTTAAATTGCATCCTCAGAGACCAAGAATGACCTTTTGGTGAGCTTTGGGCAGGCACTGGTATCTGAAAGGTAGATCAGCATGAGGCTGCTGAGAAATGATGCCTCTCACAGAGGGGCAACAGATCATTAAAGGGGTCACTTAGAGTTTCGTGTTTATTCAACTTTGAAATGGTTTTCAATACTCTCATTATCTGGCTTATTCTTCAAAAAGAGAGAAGTGTAAAAAGGCTTCTGTTATAAAACATTATGAAATTGTTAGAGACTGAATATACACACTTGTGTTAAGCTGGGTATTTGGTCTGAAGGAAGCTGTGCAGCTAATTCTAAGTAGTGTCCAGAGCTCTCGGTTTTAATTAAATGGCATTTGCATTTCTAGCACCTCTTTTAATTACTTTTTCTCCTTCGCAGGAGGTATCCCCTGCCAGCCCTATTGCACCCAGTAAATCTTTCAGCTTTTCAATTGTCAAATGCCCTTTGCACAACTACCAAAATCCACAGCTATGTTGCTGTTGTGTAACTATACTTCAACCCTTCCTCTGCATTTTGGCCACAATCACCCCCTGCAGTGTTACAGGCTGGGGTCAGTGTGGCTGGACAGTGCCCAGGCACAAAGGGACCTGGGGGTGCTGGTTGACAGCCGGCTGAACATGGGACAGCTCTGTGCCCTGGTGGCCCAGAAGGCCAATGGCCCCTGGCCTGGATCAGGAATGGGGTGGCCAGCAGGAGCAGGGAGGTCATTCTGCCCCTGGACTGGGCACTGGTGAGTGCTGTGTCCAGTTCTGGCCCCTCAGTTTGGGAAGGACATTGAGACGCTGGAGCGCGTCCAGAGGAGGCAGCGAGGCTGGAGAGGGGCTGGGAACACAAACCCTGTGAGGAAGGGCTGAGGGAGCTGGGGGTGCTCAGCCTGGAGAAAAGGAGACTCAGGGGTGACCTTATCACTCCACAAGTCCCTGAGAGGGGGCTGTGGTCAGGTGGGGTTTGGCTCTTTCTGCAGGCAGCACTGACAGAAGGAGAGGACTCAAGTCTCAAGCTGCACCAAGGGAAATATAGGTTGGATGTCAGGGAAAAGTTTTTTTACAGAAAGAGTGATAAAGTACTGGAATGGTCTGCCCGGGGAGGTGGTGGAGTCACCATCCCTGGATGTGTTTAAAAAAGACTGGAGGTTGCACTTGGTGCCATGGTTTAGTTGAGGTGTCAGGGCATGGGTTGGACTGGATGGTCCTGAAGGTCTCTTCCAACCCAGTGATTCTGTGAATTAAACCTTTGCCCACTGCTGCTGGCACTTATCCTGTGCCTGGGGCTGCCTGGGTTGTGCCAGGCTCTGCTGCACTGTGGGCCATGTGCTGGTCCTGCTGGCACTGCTGAGCACCAAGCATGGCTCCCAGGCACTCGAGGGAGGTGAGAATTTGTGCCTTCTGACTCCTCACTAGCACTCAAAATGTTTTTCCCACCTCACAGCGTTGAGTTCCTTCCAGGGAAAGCTGGGCTAACTGCGTCTGACTGTGCTGTTCTGCATTTTTCATACACCTAAAGGGTGTCAGGGTTCTGTGATGGAACACATTCTAATTCCCATCATTACAGCTATTGGCTTACTCACCACTGTAATTCTGTTGTAGAAATATTTCACAGGATGGCAGGGAAATTTAGGAGATGGCAAGAAAACAGAACCCTCTTCTAATATTCTGCCATGTAAGTATGATTTCCTAGGCCTTGAACTTGGAGGGATTTTCAATAACTCTTTTTCTAATTCTGCTTTTATGAATGGCTAAGTTCTCTACTGTTATAAATTGCCAGAACTTTGGGGAAGACAATGGCATACTACAAATTCTCATGAAAAAAACTATCCCTTGCTATTCAGGAGTAGAATTATAAATAATTATGGGGGAAATTATGCTTTATAGGGGAAGGATACTACAGTTTTTCAAGGTTTTCAATCATTTTATACTGAATTTTACAAAGAAAGGGCATGTCTGACAAGGGGGACCTCCTTACTCCTGTATTAGGATGTTCTGAACTGGAAAAATTGCATTGTGAAACCTTGTCTTTATTTTGTGACTTGTAGTTTTAAGTTGGGAATTGTTTAAGTGAACAGAGTTGTCAAAACAAAAAGTCCTCATGGGTTCATTTTCAGAGCAACCTGGGATAGTGGAATGTGCCCCTGCCCATGGCAGGGGGTTGGACTGAGGTGAATTAGCCAAAGTTATATTTAACCACTCCATGACTGAATCCTGCTTGGGCAAAGGAGGCCAGTTCCCTATTTGTAACTATCTCTATTTTTATAGTATCCTGGCCTGTGTTGTTGGAAAACACACTGTGTGAGATAGTCACTGAGTGGAGTCATTCATTCAAATACAGAATATAGAAGGGAAAAAAAATTTCCCTTATGGGAGAGCATAAACAGATTTCCAAGGTCACTTGCATGTCTGCAAAAGAGAAAAATCTTCATCATCCAGTATCATGGGACAAATTTCATAGAATCATAGAATATGCTGAGTTGGAAGGCATCTGCAAGGGTCATCAAGTCCAGCTCCTGACCCTGCACAGACACCCCAACAATCCCCCCTGTGCATCCCTGACAGCGCTGTCCAAACGCTCCTGGAGCTCTGGCAGCCTCGGGGCTGTGACCATTCCCTGGGGAGCCTGGGCAGTGCCCCACACCCTCTGAGGGAAGAACCTTTTCCTAAAATCCACCCTGGCCCTTCCCTGGTCCTGTCCTTGGTCAGGAGAGTGAAGAGATCAATGTTTCCCCTCACAAGGCTGTTGAAGAGCACAGTGAACTCTTGGCTCAGGCTGCTCTTCTCCAGCTGAACAGACCAAGCACCCTCAGCCACTCCTCATAAGGCTGCCCTCCAGACTCTTCCCCACCCTTGTGGCCTCCTTTGGACACAGCTTAATGTGGTCTTTATGTTTTTCAAGTTGTGGCACCCAAAACTGCTCCCAGCCCTCGAGGTGGTGCCACCCCAGCCCAGAGCAGAGCAGGACAATCCCCTCTCAGCCTGGCCATGCTGGGCCTGGTGCCCCCAGGACAGGGATGTCCCTCCTGGCTCCAGGTCACTGCTGGCTCATGTCCAGCTGGTCACAGCCTGGAAACCCCAGGTGCCTTTCCCTGGCACTGCTCTGCAGCCTCTCATTCCAGTCTGCCTGTACAGCCACAGGTGCCCCATCCCCGGGGCAGAATCCGGCCCCTTCCCCTGTGGAACCTCCCAGGCTGGGCACTGCCCAGCCCCAGCATTTATTAGGGCTCTCTGCAGGGCCTCTCTGCCCTCGAGGGAGTCAACAACTGCCCCCATTTTAGTGTCATTGGCAAAATTACTGAGTGTTCCTTCAAATCATTAATGAGGATGTTTAAGAGCACAGGGCTGAGGATGGAGCCCTGTGGACCCCACCAGTGACCAGTGCCAGCCTGGTGGCACCCCAGTCACTGTCACCCTTTGTGCCCAAGCCCCCAGCCCAGCTGCTCAGGATGTGTTGATCCAGCTGTAGCTGGGACAGTTTTTCCAGAAGGATCCTTGGAGAGGCAGCACTGAAAGCTTTGCTGAGGTCCAAAAAGGTTAAATATCCTGTCCTTCCTAGATCAGCCAGGTTGTAGAAGGAAACCACATTTGCTGGTGTCTTTGCAGTAAGTTTTGCACAGGTTACATGGGGAAAGGGTCTATTATGCAACTTCAAAATCCACTTCTCTTCCTTTGGTAGGTGTTAGAAAGGTCTGGTCCTTGCTCTGAAGACCTGTCCATCAGATTCAAAGGAATTATGGAAAAACAGTAAAATACAACTTTGAGAGTCATGATTTCCCTGACATTGGTCCTCTTCCTTAGGTAAATGGTGGATCCATTTGTTTTCCAGATCACAGCCAGTGCCTGTACATTGTGAGTGCTGCTGTCTTCTGCCTGTGCCTGACTGAATCCCAGTCCTTGACAGCACCTCTGCCTGCATGGCCTTGCTCTCTGCTTTCTAATTTCAACCTCTGTGTACAAAATTATTTCATCCAGGTGATCTTCTGTCATGTTCAGTCAACTTCCTTGTCCAGTCCTAAATGCCTCTTCAGACTGACACTGACTTTGTTAGGTAGCTTCAAATACAGCTTGAATTTGTATCTTGGTGTGAGCCATACTGCCCTGCCTCTGAGCCAGAGACTCTGTAGGAGTGATTCATTCATCCTTTATGCATGGTCATGCTGAGTCATTTCCAAATTAATGCTAATTGCATTACACTGCTATTCCCACAACAATAATTAGTTGTATGATGCTGATGTGCTCCAGTTGGCTAAAAAATGTTATTTGAGAAGCAAAACTCTGGTTTTTTTACCTCCTAAAAGTTATATTCTATGTCTACTTCAAGAATATTTTAATGTCTGTTGTTTTCCCAGCAATTGGAATGTTCAGGAATTTTCTTGTTTGACCTTTCTTTATTCTAAGATATTAAAATTTCAATATACTCCTGTGATGCCAGGGATTGAGCCTTTGAGAAATGCTCCTGACCTCTGCATCCTACAATATAGTGTTGCCCAATTTTGATGCCTTTTTCTGGAATGTTTTAGAAGTGCACAGATAACCCCATGACCTCCTTGGTACCCTTCCCCCTCATCCCTTTGACTCTGGAAAAGATGACTTTATGGTTTATTCATTTTATTTATTCATCTCTTTCCCTTTCTTCTACAAAGGTTACACTAAAATGTGTATTTAAAAAGAAACTAAGTACATCCAGCACATTCAAGTAGAGGAGTACTTGCTGTCCCTGGAAAAGAAATATTTCTGCAGGGCAGTTTACCTACTTTTCTAGTGGCTAAAATAAGGTGCAGGAGCTGTCACCACCTGGAGAGCCAAGACAAGAGAAAGGAAGGGGAATGGAGTAGCTGCTCCCTGCAGTAAACAGAACTTACACAAAGGCTGGGGCTGCTGAGAAGAGACAGCCCTATGAGGAAAGAAAAGCAACTTTCTACTGGGACACCTGAAGGAAGAATAAAAGGATAAATTACCAACCCACAGTGCTTGGGATGGGTTAGGGGAGTGAAAAAATAGATTAGGCTTGGCTGTGGCCCTCAGGAGAGACACTGCCATTTGTTGCTTTGACATTGGGCAGCAGACTAATGCTGCCTCACAATGAATTACTGTGTAATCCTGACAGAAAGAGGTTTTCTCAAAAAAAAAAAGAAGCTGCTGCTCAGCACAGAAATGCTCTGATAGGGCCTCCATGGGTGAAACACTTGGCCCAGGGGTGAGGTCTGAAGAGCTGTAAGATCCAAGGTGGCAAGGTGTAGTGCTGTGATAAAATCCAGACGGTACCATAGGGAAGTTCTAGTGTTGAAAGCAAGGCAAAAGTCTTTTGTTGCTGTTCACAAGGCATGGTTGAACTTGAAGGCTTAGGAAACAAAGCTGAGGAAGTTAATTCTTGGACCCCTATGGACCATTTGTGGTTGCCCACCAGACAATACCTGCAGGCTGCTCTCATTTTGAAGCTGTGAAGGTGCTGTCCCAGCTTCTTCCCTGTCCTGGGAAATGTCTTGTCATGCTTTCCTCCTGACAGTTCCTGTGCCAAGAGCTCTGCAGGGACATCTTTGGGTGCTTTTTGGATACTGAGCCTCCAGTCCTGCTGCTGGTACTGTTGAGTGGGGTTATGGGGAGCAGAAGAGCTTATGAAGTGGTGCTTAGCTGTGTAATAACTTCCTGAGAGCCAGTGCTCAAATCTCCAGCAGATTAATTTTTGTACCCACCAACGTCCTACTTGTCTGTGAATAAAGACCCTGATCTAATTGCTGCCACTAGAGCTGCACTGAACTTGCACATTGGTGACCTTTTTTGTCACCAGACAGATGGGGAAGAATAGGACAAAATATGTCTGATAAATATGTTACATGACAAAACTGATCTGAGAAAGCTGTGGTTGAACATAGCTGGCATTGACTCAGTCATCCTGGAGGTTGTTTTCCTTATGAGATAATTACAAATGCAGAGAAACTATTGAAGTCATTTTGTCCCTTCCCTGGCAACATAGTGCTCTTATATCACTCTTTCCTGGTTCTCTGCATGTCCACAAGCAATTAGCTAAAATTAATCATCAACTTAATCTAATCCTTCTGAATGAGGATAAACAACATTTGGGTTTCTAATAGTTTTGGAAATAGATGGAGTCTGATATCATAGAAGGTGGGGGTAGTCTGGTATCGAAAAGGAGGGAATTCTGCCATCACAAATGATGGAGGGGATGTGGCACAAGGAAAGACTCTGGAATCACAGAGCTTGGAGGTGATCTCACATCACAGAGAAAAGATGGAGTCTGGCTTCTTAGAGGGTGGAGGTAATCAAAGAGGATGGAGACAGTCTGGTATTGTTGAGGAAGGGAGAAAGGTTTCTGTCCCCACAGAGGTAAGAGGGTTTCTGCCATCCTGGATGTTCAAGGGAGTTTGACATCATAGAGGAGGAAAAGAGTCTGCATCATAATAGAAGGAATTCTGGAATCACCAAGGAAGGAAGGAGTCTCATCACAGAGGTGAAAGGGGGGTTGGCATCATAAACAAGATGGAAGTTGTAGAGTGAAATTGGGGTGCTTTTTGTTTAGTGCACACATTCCTTGGAGACAGAAGAATAATACTACTCAGTGGGAAACTGAACCATTATTTTGTTTAAAAAGCCCCACCTGCAATCCGCTCCTGTAGGTTGTGGTGATCAATGTTTTTTGAGGGCTCTCTTCCTGAAAGGGATTGAGTGGCAATCCAGCTGGCTGTGCTGTAAGTTCCTGCCTAAATCTGGGGAGAGAGCAGGTGAAGAGGGTTGCCAGAAAGGCCAGAGCTGTGCTCTAGGGGTCTGGGGTGCAGCCTGGGAAGTGGAGTGGGCACAGAGGTTTGAGTCCATGAAGACACAAAGACAGTCACTCACCATGTGTTCGTGCCCCATCTTTGCACAGCTGCTGTCCTGTGGGGCTCAGGAGTCTCTCTGCAGTGTTTTTGGATAGACAGGAGGAGCTGTTCATAGCCATTGAAAAGCAGGGGGCCAGGGGAAATTGTTGTTCTCTCTCTCTCTGCCCTGCCTTTCCTATTTCTCCCATTAATTCCTTGTCTTTCCTGCTCCTAACACAGTGAAACAAAGCTGGTTTTCCTTTTGTTTCTGGAGGTTTTATCTGTCTTCTTCTCATGAATTAGCACAATGCTGGAAAATCTGGACTGCAAATCAGGCAGGGATTGGGCTTTGTAGAAGGGAAATTCGATCTATTTTGCTTTAAAAAAACAGCGATAACTGACCTAAAAAACTTCTTATATAAAATTCTCCAAGACCAATGCTTTTAGTAGACAGTAATTCCAACTTTCAAGAGTGCTCTTCATTCCAAGTGTGGGCTAAATGGAAAATACAGATAAAAGAATTCTATAAATATATTTAAATTCACACATTCATTTCCTAATTTTTAACTGGTGCTTAAGCAAAACTTAGTCGACTACTTCAGCATTAGATTTTCCAATCACTTTTTAAGTAACACTTTTACCATGGAGTATTATTTAGCACAAACTGGCATTACAGAACATCCATTTAATTCTTCCACTGTTTGCTTTCAGTACACAAACACAGATGGCACGTGACACAGTAATTTTTATTAACACAGTTTAATAAACACATTTCTCATTTGTGGTTTCTCCTGCATATCCAGCTTGAGATGAGAGGAAAAAAAGACTTGAATAGAAAGACTTAGTGGAGGAGGAGGTCTACCAGGCTTCAGGCTGGCTTGACTGAAGGAAGGTGCCCATGTAGGCAACCAAAAATTGAGCTCAGCTCCATGCTGGAATGCAAAAGTCTCCCAAGCTTGTGTGGAGATGTTGTCCCTGAGCTGTCAGTGCATCAGTGGCAGGCTTGCCTGGCTGCCAAGCTTTGTGGTCCCTCAGGACTTTTTTGATGGAGGGGAGATGAAGAAAAGTTTGGGAGAAACCAGCTTTGCTGAGGCATTGGTGACAACTCAGGGGCCCTGTGCTTCCCCCACCCCTCACCTTGGCAGCAGCTGATGGCTAATTAGCAAATCCTCTTGGTGCTTCCTCTGCCAGCTCCTGTTGCTTTCCTAGTCACCCTTACAAATTCCTGTTAATCTATGCCATTCTTCACTTTTCACATGCATGCCCTGTTGCTAAAATGAGTTGGAAGTTTGCCTCCCTTGCAAAGCTTCCCTGCTGCAGCAGGAGCAGAGCACAGCCAGCGGTGTGTCCCTGCCTTTGTAGCCCTTCCTCTGGACAAACTCACAGCCCCACAGGTTTGCTTCCTAAGCCAGCCATAAGAGGATGTTTGGAATATACTGAACCTCTCTGGTGCCTACACAGCACAACAGGGGATGGTTTCTCACTTGATTTGTGACTTCTTTAATTTAAAAAGATGATAGGATGGTGGATCTGAATGTATTGATTGACCAGAGGTTATGTAGCTGATTTTACTGAAAAAAGATACAGGGAACAGGGAAATGTTGGTATTCTCCTTCAGGACTGAGCTGTTTTGTTCTGGGATAGGGTTAACATTCTTCATAGTAGCTCGTATGGGGCTTTGTTTTAGATTTCTGCTGGAAACTGTATTGACATCACAGGGATATTTCAGTTTTTGCTGTAATTATAGGAATTTCAAATTTCACCTTTCTTTTTTTTTTATTTTTTTTTAAACATTTGCAGCTGTGTTTTAAGGCTTTGACTCTCCTTGACCAGTAGTTGGTTATTGGTTAAATTTCTGCTATTTGCAGCAGGCAGTCAGTCAGTCATAGACAGTTTTATAGCTGTGTTTGCCTCTTACTGTACTTGTCCCACTTTGGATCCCCCTGACCAAGTGGTTCTGATGTGCTTTAGTTTAGGGAGTGGCTGTACTTGGAATTCTGCTGCTTGTTCCAGTTTTCTTTACTGGCAGAGGTGAAACAGGCTGGCCACCACTCATCTGGAATTTTAAGATTCCTACAGGCTGCTGAATTAAAAAAGTAACAATTGAAGGAGTACTACTGGCACAGAATGAACTGCTTCAAATCATATGCCACCAATTTGCAGAGTAGAAGGTTTCCAGCCATCTCCAAGATGCAATTCAAGGGATTTGGGGGACACAACACACAACCCTGTGAATTGCTGAGGAAAAGGAATTTGAAATCTATGGTAGAACTTAATAAATTTATGCAAGGCATTGTATAACATAACAGAGTGATCCATGTAAATAGAAAATAGAACTTGTGGCTCATGTATAAGTATTTTTGAGGGGCTGCAGAAGCAGACTGGTTTGCTGTTTGCATCATATTGATATTGTACTAATCCATGCTTTAGGCTCTAGCTGGTTGCTTGTCGAAACTAGAAAGGAATTTATTTTTCTTTGGGCTACAACTTAGCCCAGGAGATAGTGATGCTTGTGTGTCCTACTCACTGTGTCTCAAAGACATCACCACATATGGATTCCTCAGGTGAGACTGGCAAAGACTGCTCCAATCCCCTTCTGGCATTCTGTACCAAAATGGAGAGTGGCTAGTCTAGGTTGTTCCATGCATTAGCTCATACATGTTCTGCTATTATAGACACTCAGATCCTGGCAATGTTTCTGAGATCCCCTCATCTCCTTCACAGCCATTCCTTGTAGATTGGAGGCTTTAACCTTCTACTAAAGCTGGCTGTTGGCTGCCAGGCACTGGGGGTGCTGGTGTGGTGTGGTGGGTTGGCCCTGGCTGCATTCCAGGCACCCACCAGAGCCCCTCTCTCACTGCCTTGCACAGCTGGATGGGGAAAAGGAAATATAACCAAGGGTTCATGAGTCAAGCTAAGGGCTGGGAGAGAGATCTCATCAAATACTGTCACGGGCAAAACAGGATTGAAGTAGAGATAGTAATGGAATTTATTACACTGAC
This sequence comes from Polioptila caerulea, assembly GCA_013397295.1. Taxonomy (NCBI): domain Eukaryota; kingdom Metazoa; phylum Chordata; class Aves; order Passeriformes; family Certhiidae; genus Polioptila; species Polioptila caerulea. The sequence goes on along the minus strand of VYXF01010426.1, from coordinate 250,470 downwards.
ACAATCAGAGCAGGATAATGAGAAGTAAAATAAAACCTAAAAACACCTTCCCCACCCCTCCCTCCTTCCCAGCTCTACCTCCTCCTGCAGTGGTGCAGGGAGATGGGAATGGGGTCTGGAATACTCAGCATTGCAGACCTTGACCTACACTGATGCAAGGAGCAAAAAGGTGACTGTGAAAGTCCACATTCACATTCCCTCTGCTCTCAAAGCATGAGGATCTTTTTTTATAATCATCCACTTGTATGATTTTCAAAAGGAAAACTCTACTGATCAACACAGAAACTTTCTGAAAAGCTTTGAGGCAGACACAGATGCAGAGCAAGGGTCTGACAAAGGAAAAATCTGCTAATGCATGAGGCTTGTCAGCTGTTGCTGACATGCAGAACAGAAGTAATTAACTCTCCATGAATAGTTAAATATGAGGAGTTAAGAAGTGACTCTATTCCACAGCCAGCTTAGCAAAATAACTGCATCCTGTGGGCTTTGCCATGAATTTGGAAATTTTATCTGAATTTGGAAAGCTGGTCCCATAGTTCTAGTCAAGCTGTGCAAATACTCTGAGCACATTTAATATATGTAAATTAAATTAATGTTAAATCACCGTGTCTCTGTGGTAGTGAATAATACAGAAAAAGCAAATGGGATGCACAGCAAAAGGAAGTGATTCAGCTGTCAGACTGTGTGCATGAATATTTCTCCAAACTCTTTGAATGGAGAGATTACAAAAGTACAGTTTTACTTTAAAGAGCAAATATTTAATAAATTTTAAAATGGTGGCGTTACTGTGACTCTGCTTAATCCTGTACTGCTCCAGCTTTAGATTTAATGTTAAAAATTGATAATTTAGTTTTCTAAAATGAGCCTGCCAGGATGTGCCTTACATTTTGCTATTTGCGATTACTTCTTTAGACATTCCAGGCCATAAAAACCAGCCCCCAAACTCGCACTGTAAAGCAAATATTGTTCCTTCCTTGGGCAGATGAGTTACTAATCGAGGTCAGACTGCTTTGGTGCAGGAAGTTCCAAAGAGTTCAATTTGGCCACAAGGATTATAATATTGTATTATAATCTTGTATCTCCAAGGTCCTAGAGCAGGCAGGCAGATATAAAACTGAGGAATTGTAAGTGCTCTAATGCTGTCAAATTCCAGGTTAAGGGGAATTGTGGTATTTCAGAAGGATACACATCTCAGCTCCCTCAGAGTTTTTGCACAGGTCAAATCGACTGCTGGGTGGGGGCTGCAGCTCTGCTCAGATCGCTGTCAGCACTAGAAAGGGGCTCAGTTTTTGTTTTGCATTTCTGTCAAGCTTTATTTTCTTTCCTTTTTTTTTTTCTTAAAACCAGTGGCACCAACATTGACACTCAGGGACTTGTAATAGGAGTGGGTAAAGAGACAAGACCGTGAATAAAAATCATTCTCTTTTGCTGCTTCTTAGAGAAAGCACATTAAACTTGTGTTAAATGAGAAAAAGAAAGCTGTGTCTAGGATAATTTTTAAGATAATGTCTCTTATCAGTATTTTACACGAGTTGGGAGGGAATTATTGAAGTGTGCAAATGCTGTTCTAACTGAAGGGCCTCAATAATCAAGCACTGAGGGACTTCTTTCTCTAGAGACCTATTTTTGGTGGCATTCTCTGTTTTAAAGAAAAACTGATTGACAACAAAAAAACTAGATAAGAATAAGTAAAGCAGGGTGTTTAGTTTAAAAATATTCATTAGCAGAAGGATGTGCTGTGAAGTACAAACATTTATTATTAGGGGAAAAATGAGTGTTTTGTATTTCAGCACACAGAAAGGGGAAAAATGGGGGCTCTATTTTTTCTTTACTCCATTTCCCACCTTCTGCCTCTTTATTGTCCTTTCTCCTGCATAAACCCTGTCCCATCTCCCAATGTCTTCTCTCTGCCTGAGCTTGAACAGTATTTTCTCTTCAATCCTATCAAGTATGAAATGATTTTTAAAAAATATTATCCTACAGCAATAACTGTAGTCTGCCATAAGAAACCCCAAACCAGAGCAGAACCACCAGCCTGGGTACCAGGAGTCACTTGTTGCTTGCCAATAATTTATCAGGTGACCAATGTACATAAAAGGAAGTGTTTATGAAAACATATCCAGTCCAAATTTATGCTGGAATGATCGGCAAGGGACATGAATGGAGGTGGGAGCTCCCCTGAAGTCAAGTGCAACCTCAAAAAATAGCAGATGCCTCAGAGTGGTTTATTTAAATGGTAAGAGATAATATAGGAGGGAAGAAGAGCTCAAATGAACTGTTTGATCTGGTTGATGCCTTAAGTTTTAGCTTTTATGTTTTTTAAATTCTGTGCTGTTTTGGTGGGCAGTTTTAGGTTTCATATGAAGTGCTACTGAGCTCTCTTCACAGAGTAGACAGACGAAACAATTCCTTCTCTAGCATTATACCAGGGACAACTTTCAGGCCCAAGAACAAAAACAGTGGTGAAGTGAGAAGAAAAACCAAGGAGGATGGAGCTTCATAACCTGAAGTTATAATTGGACAATTAACTCTGATCTGCCAATGGACCAGAACTTATAAAAGTGTGAGACCTTGTGACCAGGCGTCATTTTGTGACCATTTTGGGGCATCTTGGGTGTAGTCCAGCTAAACTCTTGTGCTGCTCAGGTGCACCCATTAAAGCCTTTTAATAAATCCCTAGTTTATCCTTTTGCTCTGCCTAGTGTCTGTTCCAGTTCAGCCCCCAGAAGGCATCATGGTAGCACAGCAGAGATTGTCAGAGGAGCTGTTTTCTCTCTGGAGGTGCAGCATCCAGAAGTTCAGGTTTCTGTGGTGATAACTTGGCCATTGTCAGCAGGAACAGAGGAGCTAATTCCAATGTTTCTGGCACATTTCCCTTAATTGTGCTTCTTAACATTCACCTTCTGCTCAGGAACAATCACACCAAAAACCCTTGGCATGCAACCATCAAATTGCATGGATATTTCTGTTCCATAAGGACATTCTGTGTATTTCAAAGCTGACACTGAAAACAAAAATAGAATCTAAGATCTTCCACCTTTTCTCTTGGATTTGGAAAGTTTTCTGCAGATTGGGTTGTTGGTAAAACAAAAGTATGAGCCCAGGTCTTGTGAAGATTGGTCCTTCCCGTGGGAACACCAAGGCTCTGAATGCTCAGCTTTGCAGAGTGCCCATTAGTCATTGCAGATGTCAGGCTGATGCACTTGTCTGTGCAGAATCTCCCTGCTCAGGTGTGCTGGGAGGCCATCCATTTCAGCAGGAAATGCTGTAACATTTTTCTGACTGACACAAAAATGTCAGAGCACAAGGCATCTGCACGCACCAAGGAAGGCAGTGCTGGTGCTGCTCCTGGCATTAATCTCTCCTGAAGTTGGGAGATGAGCCTGGACCCATTTCTGGCATGGGGTAGAGAGGGGGGGAAAATCAACAACTCATTCAGGCCTGGTGGTGTCACAGAAACTCTGCTGCTTCCTGCTCTTTGGCATGGCAGTCTCCACAGTGTCATGGGGCCTTAATAAAGAAGATGCCAGGCAAATATTGTTTGAGACTTTAAAAGTCAAAGTGAAAATTTCTAGGTATTTCTTTTGATTTTCCTTTGTTTGAATAGTAAAATATAACTTTTTTTTTTTCTTTTTTTTTTTTTTCCAAGCAGTGAAAATATTTCCTTTTCCCTGGGGCCCAAAAGTCCATTCCTAGGTGGAGGTGCTGCAGGACTCTGGTGGGGGATCTCTTTTGCTCACCTGAGCATCAGCAGCAGACCTGCAGGCAGCTTTCTCATTGCAGAGCAGCTCATGTGTCAGAGGGTGAGAGGCTTGAGGCACTTCTCCTTTCTCAGGCTTTGAGGTCAGTTTGTATGAGTAGAAAAGCATTTCTTTCCATGTGCTTCCACCACCTGCTCATCAAGCCCTCTCTGAGCCTCCGGCTCCAGCTGAATCCAAGGGACCAGGAAGCCCCAAGGGGTGGGTGTTGCCTTCCCTGGGAGATGGTGATGGGACATTTTCTGTCCCACAGATCCACTCTGTGACTGTGGAAGGGGAATGTGTGGGGCATGCAGAGCTCATCTGGCAGCTGAGGACCTTTTGCTTTGAGCTGGTAATGGTCAGGAGACCTCGTTTTGACACTCTCCTTGTTTAGGTGGAATGGAAAATGCTCTGAGGTTTGATTATTTATTTTGTGGATTATACATAACATGAATGGGAAAGCAGTGAGATCCCAGGAGAACCCTCTTTCATGATGATTAAAGCAAAATAGACAAAATTTGAGGTACTCTGTTACTATTTTTTCCTTTCAGCTACCTCAGTATAGCTGCACTTGAAAGGATTGCGTGATATGAGGGCAAACAACAAATTCTTCCTTTCAGAAATGGGGGAAGATTCTTCTTTATTTATATAGTTGAGGCCAGATTCATTCCTTTGATCATGAATTGCAGCTTGTCTGTTACCAGCATTATTTCATACTTCATCTTTTCTCATGTAGTTTCTTTTCCTTTTGATCTCGCTCTGTTACTTCTGCCAGTTGTGCTACGTGAGGAGAATAAGCAAACCTAAGACCCGAATTGGCCTGGAAAAACACATCCCTCTAGCTGGTAAATTGCTCTTGTTGCACGCCTTGCAAGTTTGACCAGGAAGCAAAAGCTTAGTGGTTGTTCTGGACAGTAAAATGCAGAGTTTGTCTGGCATCCATCTGGCACCATCTGCAGAGCGTGACCCTTGCACTTGGCTCCTTGTGCTCTAGTGCACACCAGGCACACAAACCTGCAGTTTCTGAGCTCTCAGGAGCAAATCCCAGGGAAGACTGGCAAACTCAGTGGCCTTTTTTCCATCAGGAGTTCTGGAAGGCTGGAGGGTGCAGTGTAGATTTTCTTTTAACCTAGAGGTTATGGCAAAAATCTGAAATGGACCCTTTGTGAAACCCTGGGGACCAAGAATCTACAGAGACTCCTCTTCCTCCACACTGCTGTGGCAGGTAAACCAAAATACAGGGATGTTATATTGTTTTCCTATTTTTTGTCTCTGTGGCTGGCTACATAGCTAATTCAGATCCCATCTTTTAGCTGTAAAAAGCTCCTACTTAATTTATTTCCAGTAAAGATGAATTCCAGGACACAGAGTTACAAATCCTTCTCAGCTGAATATGTAAGTATGGTGAACACAATGATTTTCAGAATTTTAAACCTCTTTTTTGTTTCCCTTTCTTTTAACCTCTGAAAATCCTGTCTGGAGAGGACTTCTTTCCTTCCTACCCATTTGCATTTTACCTCTGTTAGTGACATCAGTAATTTCATTCTACCAAAGTCTTTGTTTTGCCCAGCTCATTGAAAAGCAGCAATTACCCTGTGTCTGTTGTGAACTTCTGTGTCCTGCCCGTGTCCCTGTGCCTTTACAGCTCATGCCCCATGCCTGCTGGGAATTTTGTGAGACAATATTTTGTAACACAATGCTGGGAAAACACTGACTGTCATTGCAGCTGCAGGTTACCCCGAGGAGGCACCAGACTGTGACCAAAGTAGTCCAAGGCCCCTTGGACTTGAAGGGAAGCCTTCAATAAATTTTCTCACTGGCATTTGGCCCTTTTTTTGTCTTCAAACTTCAGGTTAGGCTTAGCTTCCAAGTAACTTATTCCCAGCTGCCTATTTCTGCACCTTATAGCTTCGTTCTTGTGCACATTTTAGCTTTGTGGCTCTCTTCTCCCTGTGAGAGTGACTTTCAAAAGGCATCTGCACCCTGTAGTGAGACACGATGGACAGCACCAGGTCTGGGCAGCACAGTGGGGATGTGAGGAGTGGAGTGCTCTTGGGAAGAGTAGAGCATGTTGGCATGGACAGCACCAGCCACCTGCAAACTGGGTTTCTGAAAATAGCAGGGCATGTGAATTGAGGCTCCTCTTTAATGTGAATTTATACTTCTAGACAAAACCAGGATGGGATGACATTTCCCAATGATTCCATTGATTATTTGGCTTGGCACAGACTGCTGCTGGGGGAAACTTCCATCCCCTGTGCTGAACATTTCCCTCGTGTTTGGTTACTGGCTGATAAACAGGGATGGGTGGGTGGATTCTCTGCACCAGGGCAGAGGGGTTAAGTGGCTTGGAAAGATGGGATGTGGCAGGATTTCTCCTCTTGAAAGATGAGTCCTGGGTGGCAGCCCCTCAGTGTTGTTTAAAAACTGTTTAGTGAGATTGTGCAAAGAGCCAGTGTTCATATATGTTGTTACTAGCTCTTTTTTTTTTTTCTTCCCAAGCCCTGTTAACATCCTGAGTGAAAACAGAACCAGTTCCTTGATGGTGAAGTGTCAGGCAGTGAGATTGTGTCATCCCCAGGCTGGCAGGGCGATCAGTTTAGTGATGTTCTATAAAAAGGAGTAAGTTAGCTGTCCTTAGCCCAGGTACAGAGCTGGGCAGTGGTAAATGACTTTCTGAGGAATCTCACAGGCTCTAAAGAACATCCCTGGGCAGTGTGTGCTGGGCTGAGGGAGCACAGGAGCAGCTGGCCCTGGGGAATGGAGGCTTCTCCCTGGCTGGGGTTTGGTCTGTGCAGATCAGGCCAGTCTGCTGGGCTGAGCTTGGCCCTGTCGTGTGCCTGGGGCATAGATGAGGTGACCCACCAAGGTTCCTGCCAGCACTGTGGGTCTGGAACTGCCTGTACTGACACTTCAACTTGTCTGCTGCATGGCATGTATTTCAGTCCAAGGCACTGGCTTTATTTGTTCCATTTTGCTTTCTATACACTGGTGGAAAACTTTGTAAGAAAGGGCATTTTTTTTTGTTTATTTGTTTGCTTTTTTGTTCTTGTATTTATTTGCCTTTGGAAGTGAAAGGCTATTTAAAGGTGATGTGCTGCTTTCCACCTTTTTAATGTCTGCATTAAAATCTTGAAAAGTGTGGACAGAAGTGTGTTTGACTTTGAGCTGTATTTAATAAATTACTCCATAGCCCTCCTGAAATTATGCTGTTACAGCAAGTCCTGAGAACTCATTAATATTCCAGGTAGCTTGGGCACGCACAGGGGATGGACAGAGGGACAGAGCAGGGGGCCTTGTCTGTGGCCCTTTGGGTACACAAGCTTGTTGGGCTCTGTGTTACAGTGGAAACAGAAGAAGGCAAACAGGCCACAATGGAGGCATGAAATTCTCCTTTAATTCTGGCAGAGGAAAAACCCATCCTTTTTGGGGAAATGTTTTAGAAACTGCAGCTGATCTGTATTTTGTCATTTCTGTTATTGTGAGGCAACAGTAATTGATATATCTTTAGCCTGCTGCCTTGCTTTTCTTGATACACGTAATTTAATCTTTAAAGAGCTTTAAATATTGATGCAGTTATACAGCTGAGAAAAGAAGGCAATAAAGGGAAGAAGAAAAAGACTAAGTGAAAATAAAACAAAGTAAGTGAAAACTGAAATGTGAAGCAAATAGAGATTACCATTTCCTAATTCTGTCAGCAATCTGGTATGAAAAGATGAATGTGGTGATGATAATGGATCTGCCACAATTGGAAATCCTGGGGCCATGTGGAGGATGCTGGACAGCAGCAGGCTGCAGGGCATCTCTGCATCTCTCCCAGGTTTTGGGAATCCCACTGATCTGGGGTGCTGCTTCCCATCCAAGTGATTCCAGTGTGCTTCCATGCCCCAGTAAGCTCTTGGTGGATAGACATGATGGAACCACACCCTGTCAGCTCTGCAGACATGGACAGTCTCAACCCCTTGCTTGCTTGCCAGAATCTGATTTTCATGATCTGTTGTTTTAACTGTGCAAGTGAGCACCAAATACAACTCGAAAGTGAGCCACAGAAGGCTCTGTATGTTGCTGGGAAAAAATCCTAAAAAATGAGACAGATGCTGTCATTAAAAAAAAGCAGAAAGTCTGCTAAATGGAGCTTCCCTTGAAGAAAAGGCAAGTATCTCATGCAGCATATATTGAATTTTCTGTGGTTTATTGTGTTTATTTTGACCCAAGAAGCTGCTGAAGACTCAGCTGGGTGCGTGTGTTGCCATGAGGTCTCATGTGCACCCAACGCTGAGACACAACAGAAGCTGAATTTTTCAAGCAATACCTCAACACCTGCACTCTGGCTCTTTAGAGGAGCCAGCCATTGAGTTTTCCATGCAAAGAAAAACAGTTGAGGAGTATTTGTTTGAAGTCAGAGGACCCCAACTATTTTTTTTTTAATAGATGTGTTTTAGGAGAACAAGTCTGCTTCTTGCAGTCTGCTTCCTTACAGGAAACCTGCCAAGACAAAATTGCTAGAAGATGTTGTGAGGAGTAGGCCAGTTGCAGGGGAGGGTGCTGCAATGGAAATCCCACAGCTTCAGGGCAGGTTCAGATTTCTGGAAGTAAGAAAAGATGAACCATCAGCCTGGAATCCTTCCTGAGGATAAATTTTACAGCACTTCAGAGGGTGCAGAAGAGCCTTGACAGATTTGGGAGCAGTGTCTTGAGGGTGGCTAGAGGATCAGGAATACTCTTTTTCAGTGGTCTGCTGATACTTGGCCAGACTTTGGCATTACTGGGAAGACATTCAATGATTTAATCAATACTTAAACCCTCATCTTTTGAATATGTCTGATATATTGCTGAATTGCTGCACTCTCAAGCAAAAGCAACAGCAACTATTTATGAGGAGTAAAGGAGGAGGTAGAAGTGATATTGTAGCAGTGATCCAGGACTAGCACCAATACCTGATCCTCTTCTCAGCCTGGGTGTCTGTGAGAAAGGGCTTTTTGTGTTTGCTTTTTGGTTCTTGTATTTATTTCCCTTTAGAAGTGAAATGCTATTTAAAGGTGACTTGCTGTTTTCCATGTGCACTGTACCTGCATTAAAATCCCAACAATATCATGTCATTACTAGTTTTAGCTATGATGATGTGTTATTTTGTCCAAGACACTCACATTTTCATGTCCTTCACACTTTGTCTTAATTATTTTTTTTTTTAAACTGGATTTTTTGGTGCAGTCTAAAACACATCTGCTATCACTTAGCCCCAGTACCTTTACCAGGCCATTTGGAGATGCTTGGATATTGCAGTGCCCTAGCACATTTGGGAATGTTTCCCTCTTTTTGTACCATTTTTCAATTGTTCCTTTGGGCTGGTTGATTTGGATGGGGCAAGGCTTGTGCTTTCACAGGGAAACACCAACAGGCCCCCCAAAAAGTAAACAACTTAATATTTTAGGGTTCCTCTGATAACTGTTTTTACACATTAGGAGAGTATTTCCACAGTTTGAATTTCCTGTTCCTTGTCAGCCTTCATACCTCTTTAGAACTGATAATCCTGAAGAATTTTCCTGGCAAATTGATGTCCAAACACTCTTTCCTATCTTTATTTAGAACAAACACTAGTAAAAGTTTTGTGTGTGCTTAAGACTGATCTTTTTACAGCCCCACAAAGGAAGGTGATGGAAAATACTCATTCATCCTGGTTCTTGCACTAGCTGCTGACATGAGGAACACCCAGCCTGAAAACTTAAGCTTCTTCAGCTCCAATTAAACTTCCCTTTTGCTGTAACAGATGCACATGTTCTATGTATTGCCACAGACAAGGACTTGAGTAGTATCTAAAGTTATATATCCGCCTGCAGTGCTGATCAGAGAACAGCTTGGTTTACTCTGAAAAAAAGCTGAGATCTGGGGAGAGCTCCCCCTCCTCACACCAAGTTCAGTATTTGCAGAGATTCTGTGCAAGAATCTATTTTATTTCCATTTTAAGCTTTAGAGGAAAATTTAATGTGGTACATACAGCCTGAAAGATTGGAGGTTTTTTAAAATCCATTTTGGAATGTGTCTTTCTGAAACATTTGTGACAGAATAAGGTCCAGCTTCATTTTCATGAGATTCATTTCTTCCAATCTTGGTAGCAGTCTTGAACCAGCATTTTTCTCTGAAACAACTCAGTTAAAAAGTTGAATTCTCTTTGGTCCCTATGGGTTTGACCTTATCTTTACTACTCAGGCTGGCCAGCATTTCTGGACAGCCTTCATTTAACCTCCCACCACACCACAGACTTTCACCACCATTCTGTGCTGCTCCTCTGGAAAGTTAACCTTGCCTCTGTGTTTTTTTCATAGAGTTGGAAACGAGTTCCTCATAATCTCAGAAAGAAAAACATCACAGAGCCTGTTGATGGTGGTTAATTAAACCTAGAGGAACAATAAAAGTGCTTTAAATAGCATACTAGTAGTTTTTTGTTTTGTTTTGGTTTTGTTTGGTTTTTTTGTAAGGAAGGGTTATACTTAACAGCTGTGAAATGACACCAACTTTGCCCTGAAGAAAAATTCCATATGGTGACTAAATAAATGGAAAGCTACAAGTAAAAAACTGTAAGCCAAACACACATAGGTTGTATTGGACAGTGTATCAAGGAATCCAGCAGGACTTGAAAGATACTTTAAAAACTGATGTTGAGGCCAGATCAAAGTGTGCTCGTTGGTGCTGTCTTTTTCTCTCAGTTCTGGTTATGGATGTTCGTGCTGAACTTCTCAGCTTTGATAGGTGCATTTCCATGATGGTTTCTTTTTGCTTTGTGGTGTTTTGGTGAAGAACTTTAGCAAAACTAGCTGCTCATAATCCATCACAGACCCCCAGAGCACCGCCCAGGCTGACTCCTGAGGCCTTGCAGAGGGGACTGCACATGATGCAAAGTGATGCAACAGATCTGGGGTCTGGCAAGACAGTGTCAAACCTGAGCCCCAGGGGAGCTATCTGGGTGTTCCCACCTGGCCCAGATGTATATTTATCCACTGAACTCTTGGGGCCCCTCACCACGAAGGAGACAAGATGGAGAGGATCAATGGGTTGCTGGTGGGATCCCCAGAGTGGTGATATTTTCTACTCAATCTCTTTCTGTCACTATCTCTCTCCACTCCACCTCTCCCTTTTCTGTTTCTCTCTCGCAGATTTGCTGTTAAATAAAATCCATACTATTGCCTTCGGCATTCGGTCTCATTTGCACTTTAATTCAGGCAGAAGAATCTCTAAACATTTTAATAACCAGACCTTAACAGCTACGTGGGGGCAAACAATTGCCCATTTAAACCCCTGAGCAGCAGAACAGGAATTGGCTGGGGCAACACGGAGTGATTGAACATGCTGAAGTGTTCTGCAGAAGGTTTTAAAGGGTTTGCTGGTATGAGGTGAAACCTTTGTGGCATTGGTAACCCAGTTTCCCCACTGGGGTTACCTCTACAGATGCCATGCAGGCAACCAGCAGCTTTAAACTCCCAGCTCTTAATCCCTACAATCTCCTTGTTTTCTGAGCAATGCTATAAATTAGCAGAGTACCTTTGTTCACCCCATCTCAATTTTTTCCCCCTTTAGAAAGCTAATTCAATTTGCTTTATTCTTCCAGAATGAAACGCAACATGGTGGGAATTGTGTTTGAATTGGAACGTTCCTTTTCTTGCTAATATGTTATTGCCAGTATTTGTTTGTTTGTTTGCTGTGTGTTAATTTTTGGATAAAACAGAAAAATCCAGAGACAGCTGGATATACATTAATCTTAGCTAAAAGCTTTTCAGCAGATTAACCCTGGAAGGCAAAAAGGATGTGAACACAGCTGGAAAAAATGATTGTTTTCTATTTCAAAGAATAAAGCTCTTTATTTTGGAGATTCACACTGAGAATTACAAAATTATCTCCTCCTGCTTTTTTTCAGACTTGCCTTTATAAGTGTCATGAGAGTAACTTACTGTATACCTCTGTTTCTGTCAAGTTGATGAAATATATTGCCCAAATCCTTCCTGTCTCTCTCCTGGACTACAATTGGTAGCTCTGATTTCTTAGGGATTTTATCTGTTTGTGGAAAATTTGCTGGGAATTCATTAGTCCTAAGACTAAAATCACTGACTGTGGGACATTTGGTCTTTGTGCCACACAATGTTCTTGTTGTGTCCTGTAGTGTCCATGTATTACTGTTTGGTCCTGGACTGCAGCCAAAGCCTTCATGGGGGTAAGAAGGGTAACAACTGAGCATCCTGCACCTAAAGAATGAGAAATAAAGAGTCAGAGCTTCATTTTTGAGGCAGAAACTGAAAACAGGAAGAGTAAAGTAAGTAAAAGAACCTTTTCATCCTGGACTCAGAGCAGTCTTTTGCTCTCACTGTGTTGTGCAGGTGTGCCCATAGTTCCTCTGCCACAGAGGAACTACTTTGGGCACAAATCCTTTGGGCATTTCACACCACTGACTCTGGCACTGAAACCTGCAGCATGGCCAGGGCTAATAATAAACAGAGCCCTGTGTGGGACAGGTGAACGACTTGCTTGAGTAAAATCCATGGGCACAAGGGAGTTTGCAGCTCTTCATGACTTCCACATGCTCCAACCTCTCCCTCTCCTGGCACCTGGGACTTTTGCCAGCTCTTTTGCCTTTGAACCATGACAGACAGACCCCACTGTCCCTGTGCTGCTCAAAAACCAAAGCAAAACAAAATAAAACCCCAAGGACGCTCCCAACCCTGAACTTAAAAGCAAACAGCCCCCCGCTGCCCACTGCTTTGATCCTGAATATTTCCACCTCCTCTTTTACACATTTGTGACTCCTACACTTCAGTTGGCCTCCAGGAAAGCTCGTTGCAGAGGAGGCTGTGACAGCAGTTCCAGCTGGCTAGAAAAGGCAGCTTTCACATGCCAGCTGAGGAGTCCACGTCCAGCTGCTGTGGTGCAAGCAAGGAGCAGTGTCTGCAGTGACTGGTGGGTGCAGCACAGGAATGTCACAGCTGGGCTTGGGGGATTTTGCCTGTGGAAAGGAAGCTGACACTCAAAAAGGGCACATCAAATACTGAGATGACTTAATGACTGCTTTCAGAACTTCCTGATGTGGTGCAAGGGACAGATTTGTACCCATAGTGTGTGGAAGAGAGCTCTAGACAAACATATTTAATTACTGCAATATTTATATTTTTAAACTGTGTCTGACTGCAAATCCACATTTGCAGAGATATTTGCAGAAGGACTGTCTTTCTCTGTCATCTTCATCACAGCACTTGAAAACATCACAAAGGTTTCCGAGTTGTTTCCTTGCAATGTCAGACTTGGACATCTGCCTCTTTGTAGGGATCTGTGCTGGAGTTCCTTCCCAGGGGCTGGTATGGGGCTGTGGTTTGGGTCTGTGCTGCACACAGGGCTGGTAACAGAGATGCTGTTGTTATTGCTGAGCAGGGATTGCACAGAGCCAGGGCCTTTCCTGCCCTCAAAGGCCACGCTGGGGAGGGGCTGGGGGTGCCTGGGGGGCTGGGAGGAGACACAGCCAGGACAGGTGACCCCGACTGACCCAAGGGCTGCTGCAGACCCTGGGACATCCTGCTCAGTGTGTAAAGGGGGAGGAAGGAGGAGGAAGGAGGGGATGTTTGCAGTGATGCTGTTTGTCTTCCCAAGTCACTGTTCCACAGGACAGGCCCTGCTCTGCTGGAGGTGCTGAACACCTGCCTGCCCATGGGAAACAGGGAATGAATTCCTTGTTTTGCTTTGCTTGTGTGTGTGGCTTTTGCTTTCCCTATTCAACTGTCTTTATTTCTACCCATGAGTATCCTGGGTTTTATCCTCCCAATTCTCTCCCCAGTCCCACTGGTGGGAGTGACTTCGTGGTGTTTGGGTGCTGGCTGGGGTTAGACCACAATGGGACCTGAGATGGTGAGAGCTGAACTGTGCAGCCCAAGGGCTCAGAAAAACCTTCTGGCAGCCAAAAACCCACACGACCTCCAGTTGTGGTCTGGCACTGGGGTCATAAAATGTGTCTGGCCCATTCTTGATGACAGATTGATTTCTCAGAACATATAGCCAGGCAGATTTGGAGAGAGGATATTTTAGATAAAAGAAGTATTCTGAGATTAACATCCAGGGGTGTTCTGTAGTTTGTTTTCCAACAGTTTATTGAAACACAAAGGATAATGAAAATAAATTAAAACTTTTACTGCCTGTATGACATTGTATTTCCTGTTGAGCTAAATGTTTTGATGAGAAATATTGCAATTGAATTTTAGCACATTCTTTAGCATGCTTTGGTAGGGACTAACTGCTGCTGCTAGTTGAGGCTGCATGTGCCTGAGCTCCCACTGCTTCCTGCTGGAGCTGTGGCCACAGAGACCGGCAGGGGAGGAGTGTTCCTCTGCTTGACAAACAGTTCATAAAAACTGGATAAGTCTCCACTGTTTTAGAAATCTTCCCCATTGTTCCTCTATCACCATTATAAGGAATCACTTGAGCTCCTTGGGAGAGGCATCTCAAGACATTCCTGTAATAACATAAGTTCACAGCAAAATTTTGGCTTCAGTTTCACCATAGACATTTATTTCCTTTGTGTGTTTCAGTTTATGGGAAACAGGGAAGAAATATTTAGACCATCCATTTCATTCTTTCCTGGGGTTTATTAATCACCAGACAGCAAGCAATACTTCCTGCAGAGTGTGGTTATTATTGCTTTGTTCTTGCTTCTAATATAAATATTTTTGAGATGTCCTTCTAACTGAATATGTTTGCATTAAATCAGCAGTTCTGTTCTGTTTATTAAAACCAAACTTTTCCTTATTGAGTATTGTTGCAGAATTAATTACCAGCCTGTTACTGAGTTCCTTTCTTTTCCAGCAAGGAAGAATTAAAGCAGCAGATGCTGGAAATGCATCAGCCACAGCAGTTTTCATAAAGCTTCCCCAAGGACCCAGATTTACTGTTCTGTTATGTACATGTCTTGACCCAGAGATCAGATGAAGGCATTAGAAGAAACCCCCCATATTTACACCCAGGAAGTCCCTGCTAGGAGGGCCTGAAGAGAAGACTGTGCAATATTGTGCAGGCAGGACAATTTTCTTGGTGTCCTCTCTCTGATACAGTCTATGGCAAGAGATCACCCACCCTTTTGCTTTGTACTCTCTTGAATGCCCTACAAGCTCCAGGTGTGATACTGACCTGCTAAGGCCTGGCTGCCACACAGGGTATCCCACCCAACCCCTCTGATCTGTACCTTGGAGCTACAAAGCACATGGAAACCCATGAGGAGTTCAGCTAAAACCAATGGCTTCAGGTACGCCAGAGTAGGTTTTTTGGATGAGAAACTTTTAGCTGAAATGGAAAAAAAAAAAAAAAAAAGGAAAAAGGAATCTTGCAGTTGCTTTGGCAAAAGCTTCATGTGTTTGCAGAGGCCCCCTGCTACCCAGTTTTATATTTTCCTGTTAGTCCTGAAGTTTTCTGTGTGTTTTTCAGTGAGTAGCCATTTGTGGCACTCATTCTCCTTTAGCAGCACTGGAGGAATTAATGATGTAAGTCAGACAGGCTTGAAGGGAATGGCCAAGCCAGTGGCTCCAGCTGGGACATGGCACAGCAAAGGAGAGCCAGAGTCTCTCAGCCAAGCAGGCTGAAACTTTCTGGGTCTGGGCCAGACCATTCTTCATTCTTGCAGACACATCCCCGGTATGTGCTCACATGCCCTGGGTGAGTGGCAGCTCCCTTTGATCCGAGGTGATCCCTGGATGTTTGACTTTGCCTGGGAAAGGAGCCTGGCTGGGCTATGAGGCTGCTGCTTGGGTATGTGCAGACAGGGGGGTTGGGGTTCCCTCTGGCTTAGGGGCTCCCAGTAACCAAGCACATGGCTTGGCCTTCCTTCAGACCCTGCTATTTTTACACTACCCTGCTGCAAATTTATTTGCTGCTTGCCAGCTCCCCGAGGTTTCTCTCCTCAATTCACCTCAGCAGCAAAGCCAAAACCCAGCCCTGTGGTACAAACTGGGCAGCACTGGGGCAGCAGAGTGTGGGTTTGAGTCACAGATGCAAAGCTCACACTTGAAAGTGTTTTGAAAAACTGCTTCCTTCCCTTAGGGCATGCAGATGTTCCTGGCTTCCTGGAAAACAGAGGGAAATGTCTCATTGCCTGGTGATGGAGTGAGGCAGAGTGGTGGGGCTGGAAAACCACACCTGCAACATGGGGAGACCTGGCAAAGGGACCGGCAGTGTTCCAGGGATTGTGCCCTGGGGGGAGGACAGCACAAGGGACTCTGGGTCAAACCTTGGGAAGAGGCCCTGTAAAAATCTGCCCATAGCATCAGGTTGCAGGTTTTGCACAGCTCTGACAGAGTCTCTTTCAGGAACAAGGCAATGGTCCAGAGCATGCTGGGCCTCCAGTGTGGGCTGGTGTTAGAATCGCATTTGGGAGCCTCTGGTGACTGCACAGGTTTGGGCTGCAGCCGGGAATGGCACTTGGCAGCTGGTTAGGAAAGAGCACAGCCCAGCCAAAATAGTCTTTCTTTAAGTGTTGTGAAGGAGAAGTGAAACAGAAAACTGAATTTGCCTAAACTGTCCATTCCTGCCAGCAAGGAATGTGTCACTGCAAGAGGCTGCTGGAAGCCTTAGTGCCTACAATTCTATGGCTAAGAAAGGAGATTTCTTAATACCAGTGGTTCTCCCACGGCCTGCTTTCCTGTTTGAGCACTGGAGACTGGGAGAAGGAGTTGAAAGTGTGTTTAAGGAGTCCAAGTATTCCTGTTTTACTTCTGTCCTGAATCAGTTCCACCTCTGGGCACTTTTTCTGAATGTTTGTGGCTCCCCTTTTACCAGGGTAAGGCTGAAGGACCTGAGGCAAAGGAGCAGGGCCCAGCCAAAGGCAGCAGGCAGTGATGCCTTGGGTGAGCAGAGACACCTCCCTGCACAGGCTGGCAGGGGCAATGCTTTAGAAGGTGAAGCAGCAAAGTCCTTGCTTGCTGAGGGCCATGAGGCATGGCTGGGTCTTGGGGAGGGTGGCAGTACCTCCAGCAGGGCAAAAGCATTGCCTGCTATGCCTGGAGTGCTCCTTGTTTGTGGGCAGTGCGGGGAGAAGACGTGCAAAGGAGGAATGATGACTGCAGAGCACAAACAGAAGTCACCTCCTGTGAGCTGACTGTGTAGTCACTGAGCTACAGCCTAAAAACTCCATAAAAACGTGACCGCGGCTCAAGCAGTGCCTTTTATTTATGTGGCATTTCTGGGGGTAGTGAAACAAAATCTGAGAGACTCACAGTATTTCCTGATTTATTTCCTTTGGGTTTGGGGCTGTCAAGGTTTTTTATGAGCTGGAGATGATTTTAACAAACATCCATTCGGCTAGCAAAGAAAGAGGGAGAGGTTGTGAAATGTCTCTGAGCTCCTCTATCTGCATAATAATAGCAGGTCCAGCACAGGGATGCTGGGTCTCCTTGCTAGATAAATTCGAAACTGGCTTTTTCTGGTGGCTGCTGGAAGCACATTCACTCAGGGAAATAGGAGGTGGACTGTGTGGTCAAAATGATAATGGAGTTTATACAGCAAACCCTAGCTATCACTAGCTCATTGGAGGTGACACTTCCTACTGTGCTCCCATCCACCCCAGCAGCATTTTGCAACATGAATTCTTCCAACAAAAGCCAGGCATGCTTGAGGAAGGTGGCTTTGCAGGGAACAGTTTGATACTGCACTGTAATAGCAGTTAAGATGTAATATTCTTAATTCTCAGGACAGCAAACGCTGGAGAGCAGAGGAGGTAGCCCTTATGCTGGGGAGCAAAAACCTTGAGGAAAAATGGAACACAGCTTTTCAGGTGTTTCAAAGGTTTCAACTGTTTTCAGTAGCCCTAGTTGAAAAAATGGCATTTTAAAGCAGTAACTATGAGGCAGTCAAAACAAACAAAAACCATGTAACTCAAAATTGCCTTAAATTAAATCTGTGTAGCTGGCTAAGGGGAGAGTATTCTCAAATGTTACCTAGATCAAGCTTTCTTTGTTTGTATGTTGTCAAAGCCAAGGATTTAAACCTGTTTGTCACTGCTAATTCTCACTACAACAAAGCAGCAGCAGTAGCTATTCATACCTAATGTACTGGTATATTTCCCCCCTACCCCCAGTAATGTTTTTTTCATCTTCCAAATTAAATTAATTGTTGGGAATAGCTTGGGTGAGTGAGGGTTTTGTTTTCCTGGAAATAAAAATCAAATCTTAGCTCTTTTTTCTCTCCTTGTCCTTCTGTATGTGTGAACAACCAGCAAATCAGCAAAGTCTCTGCTTTCTAGTAAGAATAAATAGTTTAAAGGAACTGGCTGTGATGCTCCTGTTTGTTTTTGACTTGGTAATAATGGCAGTGTGTAAATCACTATCAGCATTTTAACTTCTTCTATGGAAATTCCAGAGGTATTTAATTTGCTCCTTGGTATATAAAAGCTGTTCCTGCTGAGCATAATGTGCTGAATATAATCCTTACTCAATTACTAGAAGCACATCATAAAAATCGTTGAAACTTGGTGTGGGAGCTGTAACATACCGAATCCATCGATTTATTTTGTCTTGTATATTTAACTGTTTTCACAATTGTAGGTGCAATTGAGAAGAGGACTGGGTTGCAATTATTTGTAATTTTATATATTGATGTATTTTTAAAGCTGCTTTTTGTCCTCTTTCTTTCTGCAATATGTTCCATAAATTTTAGCACAGAGCAGTGCAATTGTAGTCTCTCACAGTTGCAAATCCCCTAAGAATTACTGAAATGTTGCTTTAATGAAAATGATCCTTTTCTGCTTTAGAGCTGATGTGCTTCTAGAAGCTCTAGAAATGCACTCTGGCACATGAAGTAAGTGACAGAGTCCTTACAAAGGATTTCTTATCGTTCCTTTAAAATTTGGCTTTAAAATCTATTTTTGACTGTTTAGATATATTCCTACAGCACAGTCTGTAGTCTGAGGCTAGTGATCTGAGGCTGAAAGGATAATTTCTAATCTGAAAAGGTACCTGCTGTGTGTAAATGCCAGGACTTCAGTCAGATATCAAGGATTCAGGGTGGGCCAAAGAGGACAGCAAGTGCTGGACAGGAAAACAGCTGAGGAAAAATAAAGCTTGGGGGCAGCAGGACAGAGCAAGAACTCTTTCTGTAAAGGGAAGCAATCCATCCCAAGAGGTGATGCTGTCAAAAACATTCCCTTTGACTAATAGGAGAGTTGAAATTTCAGCTCAGCACCCTCTGAATTTTGGGAACACTGTCAATGATGCCTCCTAAACAACAGGTAACAAAGAGACTTGAGAGAGTGTTTAGAAGATTGAAACCTTTCTGGGGAAACTGTCCAAATCTTTTGGCCTGGAAGCAAAGAACAAATTAAATCTCTTTTCCCTGAGAATTGTTGGTCCTGCCTTTTTGTACAGAGCAAACTAAACTGTGCTTGCCTCAGCTGGGGAGGTGAGCCATGTGGGACAGAGCACTTTAGGTGTTAAAGTCAAAATGTTGCTTTCTTTCTGCTCAGTTGCAGTTTGGCCTTCTCAGCTTGCCTTGGGTAGTGGAAAGACTACATTTATTTCTTAGCAGCCTCTGTTCAGTGTCCCACACTTCCCTCTTAAATATCTGGTATTAGCAACTGCTGGAAATATGATGCAGACTAAATGGAACACATATTGATTTATGCAATGGCCTTAGTGATTTTTTTTGTGATGTGGTTTTGGCTTCTTGGGGCCCCTTCCCCCATCTCTAAATCCGTTCTTTGGGTTAAATACACTCACTTCATTTTACCCTTGTACACACTGTGGAGTTCTGGTATCTGGAGATTTCCTGCAGATGGAAAGGAAGCCACGAATTTTGAAGCTATTGAGATAATCAGAAGCTCAAATCTCTACAGCTATTCCAGACAGCCTTTGAAACACTAAAGCAAGTTTTATTACAGAGATTAGTTTACGTTACACTCATTTATTAAAACCTAAGGACATCTTTATAAAAACTACTGTATATAAAGACGAGAGCAGTGCAATAGCAGTGTAAAACACATTTTTGGTTTACTTGGCAATCACTTTAGAAAGACAACATGATTCATAATATGAAGTCAGAGAATGCTGCAAAAAATAGGACAGGATTAGACCAGAAACTAGATTAGCAAATCACTGGACACTGGCACGTATTGATTTCAAACATCAAGTGTTATGTAAACAGTATAATCATCAATGTATCAATAAAGAGAAATCACTGCAACCCTAGAATTTCTAGTTAGCTTAATTAGTCTAAAATAGTCTGCTATCAAAATAGACTATTGTACTGTATATATATTATCTTCTTAGTAATTTACTACTTTTGTAAAAGGAGGACTAGAAGAAATGCCTGTCTTACAGAAGAGAACTTTTGAGGCTGAGAAAAGGTGTTTCTTCCCAGCCAGTGGTTGAGGTTTTGTTCTTGTTGCTTTACTTTTCATACACAATCACAGGTGGTGGAATAGAACTGACTTTAAAAAATCATTTTGACATGTTAACTTCACCGCTTCTTCAAGTGGACAGTCCTCATACAGAAATTACAGCTGTAGTAAAACTATAAAAACAGGTGTCTAAAGTAGCTGCTACAATATGCTGAATTATACATTAAGAGGCCAGATTATTTTCACTCTGTTTTTTGTAAAATCCATAACCAGGCACAAAAGATGGTTAAATTACAACACCAAGTCCTGCACAAGCTTTATAACTTATCTTTTTATGTCCTACGTTATACACAGCAATTACTAAGAAGTTGGACACAGTTCTCAGTGAAACAGAAGAGAGGAAATTATTTGGACAGGGGAAGAGGCTTCTGGAGGAGGAAGGTCATGGATAGCCACTGAGATAGACAGCTGCCATTGTCACATAGGGGGTATAATGTGTGCATTTTTTAAGTGTTAATTTCAGGTCCCTTATTTTCCCAAACATATCAGGATGGACATAGAGGAAAACACAATTATTTTCGTCCAGGTAATTTCTGTTAGAGAAGGATTGCATTTGAACCAGTCTCTCTGCAGAAATAACTGAAAAATTCATTGCAATTTATCTGGTCCACCATAATTTTGATCAAGTAAATTCAGGGGGATATCAGAGCACA
Organism: Polioptila caerulea; assembly: GCA_013397295.1. Lineage (NCBI taxonomy): Eukaryota > Metazoa > Chordata > Aves > Passeriformes > Certhiidae > Polioptila > Polioptila caerulea. The sequence goes on along the minus strand of VYXF01010426.1, from coordinate 229,669 downwards.
GCTACAGAGGTGGCTGAGGTGTTCAGGGGCTGGTTGTGCAGCCAGTGCTCTTCTCCAGTGTCCCAACACCAAGGAAGAAGGGCTGATAGAAATGGTGGTGGGGAAATACATAGTGCACTATTTCCCTTTAATTTAAGGCCCAACTAGCATTAGTCTTATTCAGGATCTTTTATTCTGCTAAAGTAGAGACTATCAGGTGATTAGAACAACACAATTGATGAAAAATTGTTCACCAGCTACAACATGGATTTATCCATAAATTCATTGGTAGGCAAAATCAGAATTTCAGCCAGAGAGTATCTACCTTATATTAACTGGCTCTGTATAGAGAATAAAAGAAAGCAAACAAACAAAAAGCACATCCATTACAAGGTATACGTGTACTAGAAGTAAAGCATAAAACTGCTCATTAATAACGCACAATTCCCAAAGGGAAAAAAACCCTTACAAAATACAGTAAGTCACACAAACCAGTATCTAATACAAATTCCTTTATGAACATAAGCTTTTTCCAAAGCTCTCTGTGGCAGTCATCACCTCACAATGAAAGCAGATGCTGGGAGAAGGAAAAAGGACCGAGCAGTTACTGCAGGGTGCCACACTGGTTACTGGGGATATTTTTTGGGTGTCTGCAGGGATTATGGACCTTGGAGCCAATGGGGAGGTGTGGAGGAGGCATGATGTTGGCACAGATGGCATCACCTCCAGCTACTCGGTTTCCTTTGCTTTTCTTGGAGAGTTCTCAAGGTGTAACACTGGTGTAACACAGGTGTAACACAGGTGTAACACCCCAGGCACACTCTGGCAGCTCCCTCAGGTCCCTACAAGCTGGGGATGTGTGCAGGAGCTCCTGTGATGAGTGAGAGTGGGCCAGGCTTAAAGCTCTCCTGGGACAGGATGGAGTCTGATGCCTGCAGGGTGGCTCTCCCACCCGTGGATTTGTTCTTTTAGGCACTGCCTGCCCTTACTCAGTGATACCCAGCGTGTTTAGTTGGTGGTTTACAGAGAAAAGGAGCATGTGCTTGTTGGTATCCTACTCAGACTGGGCTTTATTTGAAGACTGGGCTTCCACTCCTGGGTCCCCCAACACTGTTTTTTCCTTCATAGTTTTAGTCATGCACCATCCTGAACTCCAGCAGCCGTGAAATCACTCAAATCACTGAGAAGAGTGTCCCCTTTGAGCTCAACAGAAGACTAAAATTCATTCAGCCAAAGAGGTACAAAAGGAACATTTGATTATTCATTAACAAAATGTTCCTCATGTTGTGGTTACATGGTAAAATGTATGGTTGATTTAAAGTTACTGAGATTTGTAGGACAAAATATTAGACAAGGATTAAATTAGCATTATCATGGCTTTGTGTTATGATTTCCACCAGATGAACTCCTCTGTTTGCCTGTCATTGCCAGGTTCTCCATGCAAATATTTTAAACAACTGAATTTCACAGGATTTTCTGATTTAATTGATACTGTATGATTTTAAAATAACCCTGTCCTGAGGAAAACTGAGTCAACCTATTGCAACCCAGTGATCAAGTGCTCCAAATACTCCTGTGGCAGTCATTGCCTTTCTGGCTTACAAATGGATTCTGAGACTTGTGTGGGGTAAACTCTGCAGCCAGTCAGTGGCTCAGGGAATTGGGCTATTGCCTTGTAAAGCAGGGGGACAATGGTATTATTGCTTTTGAAATAGACAGTTTGTTGGTGTTTTTTTCTGTTCCTCTTTCAGCTTCAAGGAGGATGGGGGTGGAATGGTGTTGTATCCTAATTAAGCTGCCCTCTTCAAGAACCTGAATTAAAGATGGGCTTGGATGTCTTAGCAGAATCATTGCCAGTGATCTAAAAATATGCATTATGGTTGAAGTGATTGCTACCCTGCAGTCTGACTCAATGAAAGGGCTCTGCTTACCTTTGCAATGCATAGGAGAAATATGGTTAACAGTGATGTGGATTGCCAGCACCTACCCTATTGTGACAAAATGTTCACCAGAGAACTTTGGAAAAACTCACATTCAGGATTCTGACACTTAGGCTGAGATTAGGCTCAAATGGCAATTGATGGATGGGGAGGCAAAGAAAAGTTATCTACCAAAGGTTTGTCTTGTGGTCATTTTCCACCTTTGTGTGGATTTGCCAGAGCAACTTAATTTTCTTCCTACTGAGCATTTTCGCAAATATGATGCTTCCTTTCAGAGATAATAGTGTCAGTCTAGAATTAAAATATTGCTTACAAACGACTTTCTCCTGGAGACTCTTTCTGTATAATTTGCCTGTAGAAGTTGTTTGAATGGTGTCTGTCTTCAGGTGACTTGCTCAATCTTCCTCTTGTAGCCTTTCTCTCTTCTGCTTATCCATAATTTTTCCAGCTCTTGTAATTTAGTTGATTTTCTTGAAAGCTGCTCCTTGAAGTCTGGTCTTACCTCTCCCATCTTGAGGCACATCAATATTATTTTCTGGAAGACATAAAGCACAAATGGTTTCCATAATGTTTCAGGAGCACCCAACACCAAAGTATTTCCTGTAAAGAAAATCTTGCAGTATTCTCAGCTGCAGATTTAATTTGTGGAGGCAAGAAAGAGGAAAGAAAAGCATGAGGAAGAAAGAGGAGGTGTTAAGAGGCCTCTGCCTTCCCTTGTGTGTGCCATGGATGGCTGCATTCTCCTCCTCTTTCTTGATTCTGCACAGCCAGAGTGGGAGGCTAAGCCTGCTTCTCCCTGTTCATATTGAACTGGTCCTGGCTGCTTACTCTGACCCCTATTCCCTTCCCATGATGAGAAAATGTGCTTCTATTTCCGCACACATATGTGGGTAAAGAATATATTTATGCACTCTCCTCACAGAAGTGTTGTATGTGTTACTAAGCTTGTTGCTTGCAGCGCCTTCTGAACACCACAGCTGCTTTAAATCTGCTGCTTTAAATCTTGTGCAGAGTGTGCAGCTGGCTGTGGGATCCATCCACAGTCAGCTATGGCAGGGTGCAGGGGACTGGGCTGAAGGTCCAGCCAGGAATGTTTAGAGGCAGACTAAGGTCACTAATCAGGGTGATAAATTAAAGAAATACATCTGTTTGCTCAAGCAGGTACAAGTGCAAGATGCTGGGCAGTGCAAGGTGGGGTATGCAGCCACCTGAGCCATAGCACAACAGTGATACCTTAATTCAGATTGAGGCATTTTTCACAGTGCTGTCAGCCAGGGAGGACCTCCAGACAGAAATATGTGATTGTCTTACAACTCTGAGGCTTTAAGCCTTCACCCAAAACTCAGTTACATGAGACCTGCCAAGGTTTGACAGCTAATTCCTTTCTAATAATCAAATAGGCTACACAGCCTTATTCATGTTAGAAATAATAATTTAAAAAATTATGTTGTTTTGTTCTATCACTGTCCTTTTTTGATACAGGTAGAAATGCATTTTAACACAATATGCAAACCTGCCTCTTGTAAGGTCTGCACACAGATGAAGTTTAAAAGGAGTTGCTCATATCTAGAAGAGAGTCTCTGGAGACTTAGCTATAACTAATTTAAAAAACAGCTGGGGAGAGAGAAACTGAAGCTATGAGCACATATCACAGCTTGCAGGCACCTCTGTCCTTCACAGCACCTTCAGTCGTTCCTTCTCACTCTTTTGTAGATTGCCACATCTGCTTCCCCTCCAGTGAAATGCTTTATTAATCTGCTATCTGCATAATTTCAATCACTGTTTGACAGGATGCAGTTTCTTTTATTTATCTTTGCTTTTAAATAAATGTTTAGAGAGGAAGCAGATAGAGCAGGCATTTGTGTGTCCCAGGACAGAGTGTAATTTTAAACCTGTCAGACCTATCAGCCAGTTACTCTTTTCCTCTGCCTGAGTGTCACAAACTTGTTGCTGGCCAGGTCCTTCAGGTTAATGTAAAATCAAGAGTGTCACCAAGGTGATGTAAAGT
>VYXF01010426.1:194119-222580 GCA_013397295.1 Polioptila caerulea | reverse complement strand
AGTGTCCAAGGCCAGGCTGGACGGGGCTTGGAGTGGCCTGGGACAGTGGAAGGTGCCCTGCCCATGCAGGGGGTGGAACAGGATAAGCTCTAAGGTCCCTTCCAACCCAAATAATTCTGTGATTTTCATTGCCTGACAAGGCAGCAGCCAACTAAAAGATTGCCTCCTCTTTGACAGCAGTAATTGCTTGGTGGCTCAGTTCTGCTGGAATGAAACGCCATCCCTTAGTAATGAAAGAATGATTCAGAGCCTCTGGAGGCAACTGTTTCCTGAGATTTCTGCCATTTTTCTAACAAATGAGATAAACAGTTGCCACATTCACCATTACAGGGCCTCTGGTAAAGTCGGTGGTGACATAAAAGCTGCCATCGATCACCACAGTCCCTCCAGGCCTCAGATGCTCCCTGCATCCATGACTAACACGAGCTGTGGCTCACAGGCCACACGAAAGCAACCAGGCTCTGCAACTGTTCAGGTTCTACTCTGGCACAAAATGGCACTGCACTGATCTGAGCAAGCCTGCTGTGATCTGCTCCTGTCGAGGTTCTGCTCAGCACCTTCACTCCGTCACTGGGGTGGGAGAAAAGCTTCTGCTCCCTCTGCTCACAGGCAGAGCTGGGCTGCCAGGCCAACCAACAGCTTCCTGCAGAACCAATTCTTACAGGAAATAGGAATGTGCCCTCCTTCCCCAGGAATGGAAGGACGATGGAGGACAAAGCACAATGCATGAGACCTCGTAAAAGCCTCACCAGATTGAGAGGAAGGACACGAGAAATTAACTGCAGGACAAGCACTAAATGAAAAGCTATTCAGTTGTCTAAATATATTTCAAACCAGAAAGAAATAGAATATAATCTAATCCCTCTGCCTGTGGAGCCTGCCAAAGAGCAGGGAAATAATTTTCATAGTTTGGCATCTGTAGACTCCTATGGCTATATTATACAGAGCATGTATTTAGATATCCAAAGTATATACTGGAAGGCTGGAAGGTTGCTTGGGTTACCAACACTAATTCTTAAAAGTTACAAAATTCCAGAATGAATGCTGCTGGTTCAATCTCAATTTGGCCATCTCGTTTGTGTGAAAGAAACTGGAAAGTCTCAGACTTTTTAGGTGGGGCTCCTCTTTTTTTTTTTTTTTTTTTGGAGAACATCAAAATAGCTGAATGATTCAGGTTTTTCCAATACAGAGGAAACTTCAACAACAATAAAAATTTGCTTCAGGTTGGCTCAGTAACTAAGAGATTGAATGTTCAGGGTTTTTTGAATTGACAAGGAACAACTCAGCATTAAGCAGTGGCCCTGGGTGCTGCCATCTTGCCATAAAGGAACATTGGATTTGCCTCTATTTTCACCCCCAGGCTGAATTACCTCACTTTTGGTGGATCACAAATTCTCCTCTGGTCTAGCTGTGAAATGCATCCCAGCACCTGCATGAGGTTCAGATGAGAGGAGCACCTTAAGTGGTGGCAAATCAATTTTGTCACAGCCAGTGAGTAAAATGACCACCACCACTGACAGCCACTGCTACTATTTCTAAGTAATAGCTGGCTAAGGGAAGACAGACATCTGGTGCTTAAGAGTTTAAACAAAAGTCAGGCACTGGAAATGTTCAACTGGAAAAACAGACTGAAATTTCAACTCAAGTGCTGTTCCTACTGTAACTGACAATTCTGCAAAAACGGAGAGAAATGTCAAAATATGTTTGAAAGCAAATACCTCAGGATGGTGTTAAGGTTTAAATGGAATAAACGTGCAATACATGCCTGCTTCACCAGAGCTAAACAGTGTTGCTTTGCAGGTGGGAAGAAATTATTAGATTATTGGATTATTCAAATTTCCCCTTCATTATGCTTAGAGCACGGTATTTGCTCAGGCTCCAACGGGCCAACATCAGCACAGTGCCTGTGAGGTCAGACACAAGGTGTGAGTGTCACCTGTCAGGCTGTTCTCCTTCCACCGAGGAAATGCAGGTGGGAAACAGGCGGGTGCTTTCTTCCTCTGCTCCTTCACGGCTGAATCGCTTGTCTGTGTAATGGGAGCTAATTAGCACCTGAGGGCATCCTGCCTTAAAAAGGGGATTGCTGTCAGCTGCCTCCGCCATCCAGCAGGGACTGCACACAGCAGATTACTAGAAAGGCTCACTGGGAAAAAAATCAACTTGTGAAGCAGCGCGATTTTAAAGAAGTTTCCATCTGAACAGTTTGTTAAGAGTGCTGGTAAGTCTGCTTTTTAAATTGCTCACCACGTTTCTTAAGAATCTCACCTCTTACAGACCAGTTTAAGCTTGTGCCGCTGCCATAAGAGCTCAGGGGATACAGCCCGACCTGCACATTGCAACACATCGCTGCTGAGAGCTGCTCCCTGCTTTGGGAGGAACTTCAGATCCACTTCACTTTGGGAAGTAGTGTGTCCCCAGGGGACAGGCTGGCATGGGCAGAGGGTTGCTGGCAGATGTCAGGCAGGTGCAGGGCTGCCCTCTGTGTCAGGGGGACAGGCAGGACCTTGAAAGATTTAAACTCCACTGCTGCTTCTTTTCCAGATAGATCTGAAACCAGTACTAAGATCTCCTCAGTAATGACAGCTGTGTACCTTCCACTGGTATGCACTCACCCATGAGACTGGGTTATCACACCAGTGGATGGGCTTTGTTTGCCTCTTTAAATTACTTCTGAATTTGATTCAGTCACTTTTTGTTGCAAATCTTGAGCTCAGAGATGGTTTTCAGAGGAACACTTTGCCTATAGGATGTGTCTGGGCTTCACACTGGTTTGGACTTGTGTCTAGGGCAGAGCTGTGATCTGGAAGCCAGAGAGCTGCAAAACAAATTGCAAGCAGTCAGGAACTGGTTTTGATCAGCCTGGTTTTGGTACAGCACTGTGGTCACACTTCCAAAGATCTGGCTGCTCTTTTGGGAAGTGAGGCTTAGGATCTGCCTGGATCCAAGGCCTGTCCTACCAAGGGATGCAGGAGAAGATTTGGCACTTGGAGTGAGCCTGGAGAGTTGCTGCAGGCAAGGACTGGCCTCCTCCAGCTCCTTCCCCTGAACTGCGGGTGTTAAAACAGCAGCTGGCTGAACTTTTGTTATTAATATGGCTGCCTGGCCAACAGACCAAAGCTAAGAGGGAAAACTGGTTTCCTGTAGAGTCTCTGGAATATCTATAATTGTACAAATTAAATACATCTTTTGTCCCATCAGCTGGGTTGGGTGGGAGAGGAATGAAACCACACAGGATACAGTTTTCTCTATTTTTTTACTAATGGCCATATTTTACAATAGTCACTTGCAAAGAGCAGTGATGTGAAACCAGTTGGGTTGCTAACATAAATAAACATTACTTACTGTAAATAATGGTTTCTGAAGTAATCCTATGCTCCTGAAAGTCAAGCATTTTTCAATTAGTAGCAACGTATTTCATTTGGTAGTTCCGGAATTGGTTGATACTCCTGAACACTGTTCTGGAAAGTAAAAACATCCAGGAGGATTTCTGAGGTTTGTTTTTTTATTTTAAATGGAAACATGAAGCATTCAAAGTTTGATTTACAAGTTTTGAATGGAGGAACAGATGAAGGCTTGAGGACATATACTGAAAGATGATCACTGAAAAGTTGTTTTTCTTACTGAAGACCTGCAGTCTGACTTTTCATGATCTGAATTGTTTTCTTCCTCCTCTTAAGTTATTTCAGAAAAATACTCAAAACTCCCTGGGCCTTCTAAAGTGCCTTAAAAGAGTGAATGGCAAATTACAAGTAAAAATGAAAATGAGTTGGATTTACTAATTCTCCAGATATTTATGAAACCCTTGTGTCACTACCAGGCTGCCTGAATCAGATGTGCTGCTTGAGGCTGAAATTCATCTGGCTGATTGTTGATGAATTTTCCTGCTAGTATGTGGCAGTCCTTAAACAGCTGACACACCTGAACCAAAATTTCTTTGTATGATTCACAAAAAAACCGTGTGCAGTCCTAGAATTTTTTTCCCCCTATCTCACAAACTCAGTGGCAGGAAAGGTGAATCCCTGAGGCTCATGACCTGCCAAGAGATGCTGCAGGTTCCTGTGGGTGGGGTAATAGATGGGCACTCTCTGGAGCAGGGCTTGATCTTCAGTTTGTTCTTGGTACTGCTGTAAAAGCTCTTAAAAAAAAAATAAAAATCTGTGAACTTGAATTATTTCTGTATCAGTGGTAAGGATTCAGGTATCTCTGGTTTCAGCTCATCCCAATTTCCCAAAAGCTGATGTCACCAGCTTCCAAAATCTGTTCCTAGAGAGTGGCTCTGACATACCTCAGACACTCAAATATTCTGTGTGCTGAGCTCTCATACAGCAGTGCCAAAGCATTCATCTTAGATCCAGCAGAGCAGGGTGGAAAGTACAGGAGGCTTTACAAGAGCGTGCCCTTCTGTGCTAAAATTCAGGTGCATGATAGGAGAAAAAGGCCTCCTTTGGTGCTGACTGACAATTTGAATTTAACAGACCCTCTAGAAATTGAAAGTGAGGTTTTTATTTTTTTTTCTTTTTTAAGGCAGTAAAGCTTGGCATGTGATTTATGATGTAGCTTATTAGGACGCTGCATTTCCCTACTTACAGTCTCCTAATGGACTGAAAATACTGACAGGGATTTTCAAAAACCTGCAAACACCCAAACTTTGGTTTAACAGTATTGCTTGGTTCAGAAAGAAGTGCACTTACAGAGCAGTCTGGTAACTTTTAGTTTTTTAAATCAATTTATTTATAAATGAATGACCTAATTTAAAAGGCTGTCTGTGCAAGCTATACTCAGCATAGCTCAGAGTACCTTTACTTATGGGGATGGTCAGTTCTAAGTGTTTTAAAAGGTTTTTGCTAGATACAGCTGAGGGTAAATGCAGTTATACAGGACAATGTGGTTTGTACCTTAATCGAACAGAAAAGTTAGTAAGTAGAGGAGAAATGTGGCCAGATGTAAGGAATACATGTGTTCATTTATCTTTCTATTTGTCTGGCCTACAATTCCTGTATATATTTTCTGACATTTTTTAGATATGTGTAGCTTTGTTTCTGTGTTAAATTCAAGAACAATCTACTGAGCTGAACAACAGCTCAGGCCAGCCTACATCAGGTGGGTATCCTGCTCTTTTTGCCCTAACATCTTGGCATCAGCAAATTCAATCTATTAAAATTGCTGCCTGGCATGTCCTGCTGTCCAACAGAGGCTAAACCCAACCACTTTTGTGCAAACTGAACTGCTGAAACACGCTGCAAGGGAAAAGGGGTCAGCCAAACATTAGACTGGAATGTTCTGGTACCATTTGCAGAGCTTTGAGGTGCTCACTTCTTTTGAGACACAGAAGTCAAGAAAAGTGAAAGCCACTGAGATTTCAGGGGACTTGTGCTAGAAGCAGGACAAGAGTTTCTCCCAGATTGTGTTTGAAAGAAGGTGGCAATGTTGGTTGACAAAGCAGATCAAATGAGTACATTATTGCCTGAACTGGCTCCCAGCTGGATCACCAGAAACACTCTGGGCTCTCGTTCCCCTGGAGGGAGGGTGGGTGCTGCAGGGACAGGGGAGCACAACAGTGCAGGAGGAGGAAGGTGCCCAATTCCTGTGCTGGCCTCTGACAACCAGGGAGCCCCTCTGGGTGCTGGAACTGCTCCTCAGCCTCTGCACTTCATCTGACTCAGGAAATTACCTCCCCTTTCTTCCTTCCATTTCCATCTCTCTCTCCTGAGCATGTACAATCTTCTGAGACAAGATGCATGTGCTGCTTCCCCCTGCCTGGCCAGAGGCTCAGATTGCTGCAGCTGCACAACCATCTATTTAGGAGGGAGGAATCAGTTTCTGCACTTGAGTTTTGAGCACCAAACCTGTGATTTAGCCCAGAGCTGTGTATTTACTCCGAGTTAAATTAGTTTTTTTTATTTACCTCTGCACAATACAGGAGATTTTGTCATTTCTGGAAATAAAATGCATATTAATGACATGTGAGAAAAAGTATTTTTTGAAATAGTTACTCCTTTTACCGAGAGCTTTATTTTCTGCTGTCACTTTCCAGTATTAAGAGGGCTAGTCTTGTGAGTCAGAGCTCCAGAGAAAGTATGTAGTAATTACTGTGTTGAGAGCTTTCACTGCAGGATGAAACCAGTCATATTTCCTGCAACTGTTCTTTCTGTGTATGTTTTTCTTTTCAAAACTGAATTTGTGTGGCTTTTCTAGCAGCAGGAAAATTTAAACTATTTCTTTTAAGATAAGTTTCTGAAGATACTTCTAAAAACAACACAAAACTGCTTTTTAACATTAACAAAAGTATCGACAGCTAAAATCAATAGGAGTAAAGCCTTTGAAATTTAATCTGGTTCCTGTTTGGCTTCCTGTTGTAGATCCAGTGTGTTTCCTGCCACATAATCATCCAAGAAATAAATAATTTTTAACTTTGTTCCTTTGCAGTTAGGAGCAGAAGGGTAACACCCACACCATCATTGGTTACAGAACTACATACTGGAAGCGATGTTAGAAAAGGCAATTTTATGCAGAAATGCTTCTTCCCTCTTTCCCCTCTGCCTTTCCCATGTAAAAAAGTGATAGGAGAAATTGAGGTGTGCTGTGATGTGGAAAGAGAAGAGGCCAAAGACCCTGGGTAATTTTAACAGAGTGCAAAAGGCAAGAGAACAATTTCTTTTCTGTGGTTATCTGGGCTGTATGGCTGGTTTGACACAGAAACATGTTTTGACGCCAGTGCTGGAACTGTGCCTGGTTTATTATTTTTAAATTGTCTCACAGCTGCATCTAGATATGGGTGTGCTGGGCCATCACATGTCCTTTGGCTGCAACAGGAGCTCTGTGCATGGCTCAGTGACAGTGTATGACCCCTGCAGAGCAGCATTTCTTGAGTCACAGACAAACAAAAACAGTGCTTGGCTGGTGTCACAGGACTGAGGAATTCCACGTGGTATAGCATGGTTTGAATGATAATTTACAAAGTGTGGAAATTTTTTGTTGTGTACCATTATGACTGCCAGCTGGTGGGTTATTCTCATTTTGTTCTATGTTACTTTCATTATTTGCCCTTTTTTTTTTTCTTTTTGCATCTGTGTGCACATTTTATATTGTGGATCTATTGTATGCTCCTTTTTTTTCTGACAGAAATTTAAGCTTCTTAGAGCTGCCCAGTGATAACTGCAGCTATCATGTGTGCACCTTAAATTAGAGGAGAAGCAGAAAGGCTGTGAGAATTCAGGATGATTGATTCCACAACAGGTTTTACACTCCCACACTGTAACAGACCCCAATGCTGGGTGTTCTTGTGTCCACTATAATCTCACAGCTCTTCCACACAAAAAGTTGGAAGCCTGTTACATACAAAAATAATTTTTACCTCTTCAGTGCTGCTAGCACCAGTGGCTCTCTGAGCCCACAGAACCTGAGAGATGAGGACTGGGCAGGTGGTGCTGGGATGAGGCTTTGCCCAGAGATTCCCATTCTCTGGAGTGATTATGCAATCACTGTGCAGTCCCACTGGCATCAGCAGCTATTATGCAGCAGCTGCATATTCAGACATTTATTGGAAGAGGTGGGGAAGGAAGAAGGCCACATGTTTGTCCCCTGCAGTTCTGAATGGCAGAGGGTGATACAATTGGAGACAAGCATTGTGTGAGTTTTGATATGCAGCTGTTGGTTCGTGTTTTCTGACTGCTCAATGAGCACGATGAGCTCGCCATGCTGGGAAGATGTGATGCTTGGCTCACACCAAGCCCTGCAGCTCCAGGCTGGGGCACAGGGGCTGCAAAGCTGGGAAAGGCCCTGGGGGTGCTGGGACAGTGGCTGCACATGAGCCCAGGGGGGCAAGAGGCCACTGGCACCTGGGCTGTGCCAGCCATGGTGTGGCAGCAGGGCCAGGGCAGTGACTGTCCCCTGTGCTGGGCACTGCTGGGGCCACCCCTCAGATCCTGGGGCAGCCCTGGGAACATCAGGCCAAGAAGGACATGGAGGGGCTGGAGCGTGTCCAGGGAAGGGAATGGAGCTGGGCAAGGGGCTGGAGCAGCAGGAGGGGCTGAGGGAGCTGTGGGGGCTCAGCCTGGAGCAAAGGAGGCTCAGGGGCACCTTGTTCTCTTTACCACTATCTGGAAAGAGGCTGAAAACCTGTTTTCAGGTGGGGATTGGTTTCTTGTCCCAGGTAACAAGAGATAGGGTAAGAGGAAACAGCCTCAAGTGGCATCAGGGGAGGTTTAGATTAGATATTAGGAGAAATTTCTTCACTGAAAGAGCTGTCAAGCACTGGCAGAGGCTGCCCAGGGCACTGGTGAAGTCCCCATTCCTGGAGGGATTTCAAAGCTGTGTGGATGCAGCACTTGGGGACATGGGCTGACAGTGCTGGTGGCATGGTTGCACTCAGTGACCTTCAGGGTCTTTTCCAGCCTAGTGATTCTAAGAAAACTGATGTTGGTGTGAATCTTCTGAGACTGCAGCCTTACCTGTTCCCCAGACATATCAGATTTTTGAAGAGCTGTTCTCTTAGGGTGCTCAGTGTGGCCAGCTGTGCAGACCTAACTTCCCATTCTTCCCACTGGTGCTTATGTTCCACAAGCTCCCTTGCCAATTTTAAAATCACAAGAAATGGGTGTTCTGCTGCATCTCAAGACATTTCCTTGATCTACTGCCAGCTTTAAAAGAAATGCACATTTGGAGGAGATGAGTCCCACTGGCATATTTCAGCGGATAAACGACTTCTATAAACTCATCTTCCAGCATAATGTCAAAAAAATTAATCAAGCCAGGCTTCTAAGCAATTTCATCTATCTTAAGATAGGTGGAATGAATAACCCCTTGGAAATGCCTCTTTCAACGTGTTAGTGAGGATAACTAGTAGATACAGGACTTTGAGATGGCTAAATTGACTGAGTTTAATCCTGTTCTTTATCACCAGTAAAGATTTTTATAATTAGATCTTCCAGGTATTGGATGTTTTTCTTTGTACAGTCCTCTACTATCTGAAATCTCCTTGCCATGAAGAATTTACAGACCGAGCTCAAATTGCCTCTTAATGATCTTTTAGCCTTGAGCTTTTTAAACTCCTTAGTCTGACAAACTTTCCAGAAGTCAGATAAACTCTGCAGCTCTTCCTGAACGCTTTCCCATCTGTCACTAGGATTTTTCCTGCTGCAGGCCCTAGGGAAGGTGGTGTTCCCCTCTAGCAATCTCATACTATTTGTGAGACAACAGTTCCCTACTTCTAATTGGCATCTCCTCTCCGTGCACTCCAGGATTCTGTTTGCTTGTTTAGCCATCATATTGTGTAGGAAACTGATGGAGGGGAATATTCTCCAGTAGCAGTGCCTGCAACAGAGCCCTGGACAGGGAGCTGTACTGTTACCCAAACCATTACAAAATTGTACAAGAATTAGAACAATGGCAGCCTTGCCAAATATTTTCAGCGTGGCCCTCAGTACCCAGACAAGTTTTCCATTTCTTCTGTCCAATGGAAGCACCAGGAGCTGACTGGCTCACCCAAGCACTGCGTGGACAAACACACCAGTGCCTACTAAGGACTCTCAGACTCCTACAGGAACAACAGCACTAACTCCTGCTACAGCCAGCAGCCTCTGAAAAGCCAGATAAAGCCAATCCCCTAACTCGTTTTTACTATTTTTTAAAACATTCCAGACCATGATTGCACTTACTTAACAAGAATGAAGGGAAACAAATAAAGCTGAGGCAGCTGTTGCCTTCACAGGTGGAATTTCTTAGTGTAGTGAACACTGGAAGATTAGGACTCAGAATGGGAAGACAGGGATTATTCCTCACCATCCTAATGTTTAACAAGGTGGGGTTTTTTCCTGTTATGTCATTTGTCTCTAACTCCTTCAAAACCTGCCCCTTGCATCCAAGTATGATTGCTGGACTGCTTTAGGTATTTTTACTTTTGCTTTATGTATTGCCAAGGGAAAGACAGGAAGAGCCAACCTGAAGCTGCCTCAATCTTCTTTCTGTTTTTCTTCAATAGTATCTCAATTCAGGTAATATTTTTAACACACCCACAAAAATGCATCCCCATTTTTTGTCTTCTTTTAGTTGCTCATGCAAACATTGAGGCTCTTTTTAATTGGGATGCCTATTTTTGTTATGCTCTGAGAGGTTTCTGTGAATACAAAAAAAATGGAGTCAACTCTCGGTCCATCATGTAATTTTCTTTAAAATGCCTTAAAATGCAAATCAGCCAGGTGTTCTTCTGGCTGCTGGTGACTTCAGCAGCATGAGAGAAGTTTGGGAGGATTTTGGTGAGTGAAAGGCTGATCTCTGGCTGCCTTCCAGACACAATTTCTTCAGAACCTTTTTGGTGAAGCTGTGCTGGCGCTGAGCAGGTAACAGGTGCTGGGTTCAGCAGCTCCCTGTGACTCACGGCTTCCCAAAGACTGGGAATGCAACAGAAAATTACTTTGCCTCCCTCCTCTGTGAGTGACTAAAATCTGTATCGCTAATCAACACAGAATACAGCTAATGACTGTTTAATTAATTTACTGTCATTGCTGATGAAGCTGGCTGCAGCTCCTTTTCCACGTGACAGCCGTGATTCCCAGCAGACAGGAGGCAGCCTGTGTGCCGTGTGCTCAGCAGAACCCAGCTCAGGGGTGTGATCAGCTCGTTCATACACACAATTCCTCTAACTAGGACGACTCCTTTGTGCATTAACTCCTCCCTGATGTACCAGAGTACCAGTTCTTCAGGAAGGAAAATTGTGGGTGGAGCCTGTTCCCTTCCAGATTTGAGCCCCACAGACATTTTTCTGTGCAAACACCTTTCCATTACTGCCTTTAACATTTACTGTCAGTAGTTTGTCTCCCTGGTCATTGCACCTCTGAAATCCTGTGGAGCCTAAGTAAAGGCTCCCACTTCATAAAAACACCAGGAAACAGACAACCCTACTGGGAAGTGAAGTGAGGTAGCTTATTTCCTCACATAACCACTTTTTACAGACCTTTTTTACCTTCCTGTATATTATGATGGGTGCCAAGTTCCAACCAATTATTCCTCTGCTGCTGCTCTGTGCACACACTGTGTAGTGTTGTGCTGATTAAACTCATTTCCAAGTTCTTTGAAGCAATGTGCCTCACTTGTTCTGTTTGGGGATCTTGTCACCTGATCTGGGACTCGCATTAGCAGTGTTCCCAATTGTGTTCCAGTGACATGTCATATTCCTGCCATTTCATGTCTCAGGCTGGTTTTATCTCTCCAGCATGGAAAAATTCTGAGAAACTTTCTATGTGGATTTCAAATTCTCCTCAGGCTTTTTTCTGCAGGGTATTGTCGATGTCTGTGCACATTCATTTATGACAGTGTTGATCATGTAACTTCTCCAAAACCTTTCAAGTTCCTGAAAATTGTTTGCTGATTGACATTAGCATTCTCCCATGTCTCACTGAAGAGTAAAATGACACAGATTTCAATGCTCCTTGATCTATTTTGCTTTTGAGACTTAAACAGCCAAGATATATCTGATATCTTACTAATAATGAAAATCTGTGCCTAATTTCTGGTTCTTTTCTTTCAAATTCCTTTCTTGAACTGTTCAGTGAAACATCATTAAAAAACCAAGGTCAGACAGACATATTTTAGCACTTTTCTGATGAAATGACTGTGATTGTTTTCATCATGATCTCATCAGGGGACAGGGACAATAAAAGTAATGATGTAGTAGATTCCTGACCTCTCACGGACAATAACTGTCTGACATTGTTGCCATTTATGGTCCTGCCTTCAGCATTACCAGTTAGGTTTCTGATGATATAATTAATGTCTGGTATCCCACAACATGCCATCATTTCACAGAGAAATTTTAGCTTATTTAAAACATCTTCTGCTACCCTGTAGAAGGATTATTTATGAGATATGTTTTTTTTTAAATAATAACTTGAGAATAAGAAATAGGTCAGCATAGGATCTTCAGCTCTATTACCCGCTTGTTCCTCCTTGAGTTTAGGGAGTTGCTTGTTTTTCAACATCCAAAATGTACATTGGGAGTTCATTTTCCAAGGTGAAAACAATGGCAGCTTACTTCAGAGACTCTTATCTTGTTTTTTCTTCTTCTTCCTTCTCACTTCTGTTAAAAGCACCAAGTATACATAAATAGTTGTTCTGCAGGTATTTTACATAGTTCTCTGGGGCATAAACTACTGAAGATGGGCAATATCCTGTCTATATATTTTTTATTTTTGAAAAGTGCTTTCTTTCAGTTCAGAAAAATGAATTACTCTAAAGCTCCCACTTAGAAATTCTGTTGCCACTTTGCACAAAGTAAGGCTTGTCTGTTTAGATAATTAATTCCAGCTACTCAATGCATCCCCTTTTACTCTTTCTACCCCTGGAAATACATTTGTCTGATGCTAAAGTTTCTCTGTTGCACTTCAGAACCCAAGTGAGGACATTATTTTATTTTTCTGTGCATATTGAAAATGTGTAAGACGTTACTCAATTACTGAGCATCTGGCACCTAAGAGGAAGCCGGGGTAGGACTTGTAACTACCAAAATATTTATAGAGTCTTTTAAAGTTTACTGGTTTCTATTCTGACAGAGGAGATGGAATTGGCTGATACAGTTTGGGATGTCAAACTTCTTCCTGTGTGATGCTACAGTGTTGTGACATTATGCAATGAAATTGTGGGCTAAATTGGAGTGTTCTGATTTCACATAAATTTTATGCTGCTCTCAGCTACTTCAGTAGTGTCATTCCATATCTGTATCATGGAGATGAGGTAATGATCTCACTGCAAAAAATTCTATGCTGAATAGATGGGAAAATTTAAATATGGAAGATGTTCAGATCTGATTTCCAGTCATTTTACTAGCTTGATTTCTGAGCATGAAGTGTTCATTCAGCAATAGTGCTCAGATAACCTTTTAACCTCTTGCTTTTGGCCTAATTCCTATTTTCTCACAATTCATTATCATATGTAAGTTAAACTGCTTCAACTGTTACAGTCCCTTTAAAAGAGAGATTTTCTTGAAGCTGATGAATGCAAAAGTCCCAACTCAATGAAAAGGCTGAGAAACAGCTGAAAGAGGGAATATCAGTCAGCCCACAGGCCATGAATCTGAAGTTAAGAATGCAGAGAAATCAATATGGGGTCTATAATTTGTGGAGCCAGAGGAAAAGGAGAATATGGCATGAAATGAACAATGTGTACTACATACGTATCAACAAAAGATGCAGTTTGTGCATCTCAATGTACACAAAGATTTAGAGAGAACTGGACAAAACCTTTCATGTTGGCTTAACTTTACATGCTAACAGTGAATTTCTAAACACAAGGAAGAAAGGAAGCAGGCACTCAGTAACTTCAATTATTTAAATGCAAATGATAGAACCAAGATCTCCCAATTTTTTGCGTGTTGTAGGATTAAGGCAAACAAACAACACTTGGAGCACTGCTGTTTTTGAGGTGTTTGGTTCCAAGCCCACTGTGTGTTTGTGCTGTTGGTTTCCTGCCCTGATGTGCTGGTTTGGGCTGGGGTAGAGCTAATTTCTATTTTTACAGTTATGTACTTCCCAACAAGCAAGGTAAAAATATTTAGAAGAAAATACATTCAGCAGTACCTGTTATTCTAAGCCAATATATTCCAAAGGCATTGGAGGCCCACAGTTAATGGTAGATGTTGGCTCACACACCTAATCTTTGTAACCAAACAGATTTTCCAGGTGATGTCAATTCCCAAACAGTTCTTTCATAAAAGCTCAATATAGGTATTCAATTTTATTTCCTTTCATCTTTTTAAAAACCCCAAACAGCTACTGGTGCTCTGACTTGTCATATTTATCTAACACAAAAGTCTAGGTAGAGGCTCTAAATAAAAACTATGTTTGGCCCTATGATGCAAAATTTTGCATCTTTAAAACAGCATCATCCTATTCCACTTCAGAGAAATAATTCTGCAAAAGTAAATTTGAGATCTTATTTACTTAAAATGGAAGGAGGCAGCTTTTTTTCCCCTTGTTTACTGTAAATAACTTATATCAAGAGCAGCCCCTGCACAAACTCCTCTGTCACCACCATGGCTCAAGATTTTGGTGGACTGTGTGCAGTGACCCAGTGACTGCAGCACCCATGTCCCATGACACGGGCAAGACTGCAGCTCTTAGCAGTCACTGAAGGAAGCACTGCAGGGATAGTCTACATCCTGTGTCCAAATTTGGTATCAAAGCAAATTATTTCACACGGTCATAACCACCAGCATAATATTTATGTAATTTTTGTACAGTGCTGTGGACATGCTCAGTTACCTGCTGGCTCCTAAACTCTGCCAGTATTTTTACAGGCTTTATTCTCTCTGGTGCTTTGGTAGTCATCTGAAGAGGTGTCAAGTAGCAGGTGAATAGCAGCAGGCTAGAAACTGTTCTGTTTGTTGTCCGAAAGACAAAGTGCCCCGGAGGAATTCACAGCAAAAGCAGATTTCAGCCTTTAATAAGGGAAAGTAAAATAGACCTGCCTCTGCCTAATCCATTCCAGCTGTGTAAAGGAAATAACACGGGCTAACCCTGCTGGGCTGCCCCCTTTCCTGATTCCAGACAGGCAGCAGGTTTCTGAGACTGAGAGTCACGGAGCACGGCTGTGATCACAGTGCCTCTGCCTGCTGTTGTGCAGAAAGGCAGGGAACACAGAAGCAAATGTTGGACTTCAAGACAGTATTTATTCCCTGTGATTTGCATCCTTGATGGAGGTGAGGAGGAGTTCAGCATCAGCAGAGCAATGTTGAGGGATCAGCTCTCCCTTGAACACAACACAGCCATGGAGGCCCTGGAGGAATTCTGCCAGGCTGCCCTGGCCCACACTTCTGAGTGTGATCTTCCTCTTTATTCTGACCATTTTAATTACTGTTAATTAACAATATTCCCACAGTTGTGAGAACAAGTTGTTTCAGCAGTCAGGATTTCGATTCCCCAACTGGCAATTCTATCGCCTCCCAGACTTTTACTTTGCTGAGCAGTAGGAATAATTTGCCTGCTGCTTGTTGGGGTTCCATCTCCAGCTGCAAAAGCTTGCTCAGGTAAGCAGGCTGCAGGGGCTGTGGAGGGGCCCAGCTGGTGACCTGAAGGGACCACCAAGAGGAGCTGTGTGAGCTCAGTCTCTGGCAGGCTGTGCAGAAGTTGGGGCTGCAGCAGGTGCATCCACCATGGCCTTCAGCCCACACAGGCCCTGGCAGCCCTCAGATGGTTTTCATACTAAAGGAGAAATCAGCATTAGTTGGGCTGCAAAACCCACAAACTACAGCACGAAGCAACATTAGTCCAAATGGGGTTGGATGCTCCTGAGATTAATGATTTTCCTTCCTATCCTGGCACAACACTACAAGAGCAGCCAGAAGCTTGCCTAATGGATTCCAGACCTCTTTCCTTATGATAATATTATGGCTATACATGGTTCTCTTTGTCTCAAGTCAACAATAAAGTGATCCAGTGTGACAAAATGTTTAAACATCATTGGGATGGTTCTACCCACTCTATACTATTACTTGCTTGCTTTTTCCCTCTGACATACTCAATTCATAGCACTTAAACCGGGGCAAGGAATGAAATGCTGAAATAAAAACCAGTTACCCCGTTTTTTTTAATCCAGGAAGATCTGAGAACTGCTTTTAAAACTATAGGTTAATCCTGACATCCTTCTTGGGACAGTTGCTTACACTGTCAGTTCTCTGCAGCACTCAGGGGATTTGCAGGAACCACTTGCCTGTTATCATCTTCTAGAATGGGCATATTTTTAGCTGTGCTCAGATGAATGTAGTACAGGAAGTTAACAACTTCAACAACATCTGTCAGCATGAAAACTTGCAAACTGGTTTGGAAAATGTTTTTAACATTTAAGTTCTTATGCCTAGGAGTGTATTCATACCTGTCAGGTTTAAAAGATCTATTTTGCATTTTCAAAATGCTCATCTGTACACAGGAACTCTTCTTATGGTATGATATCACCTGTGTGTATATATATGCATATCTATAGTGTATTTGTGAGGTGCTAAAGAAAAAAAGCTTATTTTTCCTACAGACAGAAAGGCTGTGATAAGTTTAGGACACATTAAAATGGCAACATAAACTGAAACATAGATTTTTTTAGACTGGAAACCTGGTGTGTTACCCAAGCAGGTGTCATAATCTAGAATAATGAAAATTCAGGTAGAAAATTTAAAACTGGTCTTTTAATAGACTCAGTAATTTTAAAAATGGGGATGGAAAGTATAAATCCAGTAAGCGTTCACTTCCTCACTCATAGTATGGTTACATTTTGAGAAGACAGTACTGAGGTCATTCATCAAATATAGACTGCAGCAGAAAATCAGACTCTGAAAGTAAGCCTAATTTCTGTAGGGCAAAATTATCATATTTTCATCTATATAACCTGCAGATTATCTAACAGAGAAATAAATAGCCAGGCAGCCCACTCCCCACTGCTTTAGCAATTGCTGTAGTACACAAATCTGTCATTTTCTGAGGGAGCTGTTTACTCAAAATCCTCTTTTGCATGCTAAACATCTTGCCTGTGATCACCAGTGCCTATTGCTATTTTTTCTGTATCCAACTCAGACTGAATCATCGGCGCTCTTGGTTCATGGGCTCTGAGTTTGAAAAGCTGCAGGTTACAAGAATGAAAATACGGAAGCTCATGTAGTGTTTAACATGCTGAAATACAGGGGATAAACAGGGTTTTGACAGGGAAGCATCTACTTACTTCTTCCACTGAGCAAGGAAAGGACTGGGGGGGAAAAAAGGAACAATTTTATGGGAGCTGAGGGGAGCACAAACAGCTCACTAAGGAAGAAGGAAGTGTTACTGGAGTGACTTGTCAATGCTCATCTCCTGCCAAGACAGGACAAGGAGCGTGGGGGATGTGCTCACCTGATCCTAACAGACATTGCCTGCTTAAGGCTTTGGGAAAAGCAAAGAAACACAACAGGAGTCAGTCCTGAGAGGGGACCAGGAATCAAGCCTTCAAGAATACTGAATGGTTTCAATTTATAATGTCAGGGCAGACTAACAGTACATCAATTTGTACACGTACACACACGTATTAAGCCAGGATACCATTACTGGGCTACAAATGCAGTGCTTAACATACATGGCAATTTTAACTGGAGACTGTGCAAAAAAGCTGGAAGAAATAGAGGAAGGAAAAAGAAAAAGAAAAAGGGAAGTGAAGAGTCCCCAAAACAAAGCACAAGCAATTCTCCCTCTTAAGTAGCAACCTCAAGAGTCTTCTCTTTGCGCAAGTGCTTCCGGAATGGTTCTCCAGTCTGAGCTGCACTGGATACATCCAGTACTGGCTCCAGTGCCAAGCAATTATTTCACACGGTCAAATACATCATGTCTTTCCCTATTGCAACAAATCTTCAGCTCTATTTGCTCTAGATTAACATTTAAAATTAAGGGGCAAATGATGAAATCAAAGGACCATCACTGTTATCATCCCATTTGCAACACTGCGATACCCAAAGCTTTCAGACTGACATCAGTGCTGAGGCTTCATGTGCTCCACAGCTCCAGGAACTGCTGTCGTCTTTTTCACCTTGCACATTCTTAGATCACTTTATTTTGCCAAAACTCAACACTCAGCCTTCTGGAACTCTTCTAAAATACACGGGTGACTCGGTACTTGCTCTGCATCCTTCTAAATCCTAATGCTTTCTTGCCAAGAAAAAAAGTCCCTGTCTTTCTTGACACCTTTTTCGAAGAAATGTTTTACTCAGCTCTCTCCCTTTGCTTTCATTTTCTTTGCAAAACCAGACCAAAATAATTCGATGTCATTTTGTCCCGTGGCTATCTGTGTTTTTCTGTTTATACTGCAAGTTCTGCTTTCTCCCATGGACCTGTCTCCCTTTTGGTCTGAAGGATTTTCTTGGAGGTTTTGTCTTGGTTACATAGCATTTAACCTTACAGTAGCCTACTTGTGTCACTTTGTCAAATGAGATGAAGCAAAGATTTTCTGGCTGTACATATAAAAAACTAACCTGGTTTTTATGTTGTTTCTGTGTCTCATGCCACAAATAGAGAGGATTTGTGACATTTCCCCTTGAAGCTATTCCAACGTCGCTGTTTATACAGAGCAACAGATACACAAAGCAATTAGTCTTTGAGACCAGATTAGAACTACTTTCATAATGGTGGGTGCAGATTTGTCATTTCTTTGCATGACACAGTAGTAAAACTGTTCAGCACTGAAAGATGGCAGCACCTGTTTCTCCAAGAAATGGATTAAAAGATGACTTAATATATTCCAGAGTAAGACATTACTCCTGAGCAGTAATTCCATAAGACAGGTCATGATATAAATAATTATGAGCTAGAAATGGTGCTGTTCAGCCTGAATTCACTTCCAAATACAGGTGGATTGTTCACTCTCCAAAACAGCTAAAGAATGTATCTCAGTATGGCTTAGCTTACTTACCAGGCAGATGTACTCTGAAAAGACACCAGGGGTGGGCTTAAAGCATCTCCTTTTAAAGTGTGTACTGTCTGTGCTGTTCGAGGCTGGGGCTGGGTTTGAGGCTGTGTCTCTGGCTGAGGCTGTGCCTGTCGTGGGTCCTGAGCAGGGTTAATCCATCGGCTCTGTCCCTGGGTCATCCACTTTCCCTGGATTCCCCAGCGGGCCAGGTAAAACTTGCAAATGTCATAGTTCATTGAAGAGTAATATAAAAGGTCCAGTATCAGTAAGATCACCACAAAAAAGCCATAGATCCACACTCCTAACAGTGCACTGTAGTTGCTGTGGAAGGAAGAAAAGGGACAACAAAGAAAGTTATTTCTCAGTAGTGGGCACTGTGTTAATTCATCAAAGCTGTTTGTTTCATTAATTATATACAGGTGGCTGAAACAAAACATTGTTCTAAAGCACATCTTTCAAAATGAGCTATTCTTTTCAATAGGAATACTGCTATAGGCATGATTTTTAGAAACTAAGGCCACCTCTCTTACAAAAAAAATGTGTCCTTCTCATCTGTGCATAGGCTTTCCAGAGCAGCTGCTAACTACCTCTTATTATGGCTGATAAATTTTAGGAAGGAAGAACACTGGCAAAATCAGGTTAGACAATGCACTTCACAGGAAGGAAAACATGTTCTACATTGAGATGTATATGTTGGTGTAGTTATATAGATAAAGGCCATAGAAATTATATGGTGCAGAGAGCTGTAAAGCTGTGACAGATGACTAGAGATATTAAAAGAAAGGGGGGAACAACAAGAGGAAAAAAGTGTAAGGGGTCAAAAATTTGGAGATCAAAAAGGGGAAGAAGTGCTAGTGCCCTGCTGGAGATGAAGTATTATTAAAAGAAAAATGACTGTCAGGTGTAAATGCAGTTTGGATTGGAAACTGTGAGTGGGGAGGATGAGATCAGAACTGAGATGGAAAGAAATGCATAAAAATGAGATTGTTAGGTAGAAAGCAATAGAAGGTCTGATCTAGACCCATGAGCTAATGTGTAAGTACATGTACTAGAGACTGTAAAACTAAGAGGAAGCTGAAGGGATGTCAGCAAAAAATGTCATTAGGAAGGCAGTCTCAGAGGAAAATTGTATCAAAGTCATAGGTGGGCAACCCTCATCTGCATGGAGCTGAACTCAAAACTGAACACACACTCAACCACGGCTCTCCTTTCACAGCCAGTCAGAGAAACTTGGAGAAAATCATATTTTATCAGGACATTGATCAAAATGGAAGCGCTGCAAGAAGAAAAAAAGGATGGGAAGACGTATTATACATGCAAGCCAGAAGGATATTTTGGTATTTTCAAAACATGTCCCCCAGCCTTTCCGGATCAAAAGATTTCAAGTCTCTGCTTTGAACTTTCATTTCTATTTAAACTATTGTATGACTCTTCCATTTTATACTTTTAAAAAATCAGGATTTGAAACAAGAAATCAGAATTTTACTTTCTGTGTTGCTGTATGCCAGCACTTCAAGAGACTGATTCTTCCCTTCAGGGAATGATTTTTCCACTACACAGCTGTAATGCCCTTAGATTAAATGAGCTTCCATTTCAAACAGCTAAGTAACAAGAGGAATGTCCAAGCTGTTAATGGCTCCCTTCCTGTATAACTCCAGGACTACACAAGCCTAGAATTAAATTTTTTTTTTTTTAAAAGAAAGAAATCAGAAATTTTCCAGGAGGACTGGAAGTAGTCAAAATTTAATGTTCTGAAAATCCTTAACTCCAGAGTCTTTGCCTCTGCTAAAGACTCAGACATGCAACCCTAACTTCACACAACAGAGGGTAGACCTCAGTAATGCACTAAAATCTGCAGTTCAGGCCCTTGGAAGTAGAACAGGATCTGGTTAATCCAGGCTTCTCAGCAGTGCTGTTCTTGACTTCCACTAGATTTAGTCCTGTTGGGGGTAAATTCTTCTATTTTCTGTTAATATAAAAGTCAAGTGAAGGCAGGAAAAGTCAGGAAGAAATGCACTTGGACAAATCCCATTCTTGCTCCTCATTAATGCCAATAGGATCCATTTTGCATCCAGGTGAGCTGTATTTGACCCACACTAAGAAAACATATTTGTTATGGCAACAATGTGAGAGGCAAAAAACATTCCTCCTAGTTAACTCAAAAGAATTTGTTTGTATTTTAGGTATTTCATTTCATCCACCAAATTTCTGATTAGTGAAAATGAGAGCTATTTTGAGTGTTCCAATTTAAAGCAGTACTTATTTAATCATGCCAATATGTAAGTTATTCAGCTGCTCCTCCTAAAAAACATCTGTTTCTCACAAGTACAAAAAATGAAAGACTGCTTTATATTAATTACCATTCAATGGGACAACGGCACTATCAAAAGGACCTTGGGAAAAATCACAAGCAAAAATAGTAAGTAGTATGTTTAGTATGCAGAAGGATATTCCATATGTTGGTATCTTCTGTTTCTCCACTGTTAAGGTGGTAGAAAATGTTCATTTTTCTGATGGATACTAATTAAAATTGCCCTGCAAATCAAGATGTCCTCATTAGAAAGGAAACAATCTTATTTACACAGAGTAACAGTAAGGCCAGAAACACAGAAGAGAACTTGGAATCCAAAAACTTCTAGGACTTGCTCTCATTTCATTGACCTGAATGATTTCATTGTCAAAGTTTATTCTTGCAATCTGGTTTTCCTGTTCTTTTGGGCAGAAGTTCAATTTTTTGCTAAAGCTAAAGTGTGAACAGATTCCAAATTTGCTGAGATTCAAATTGTAGGGTTTGTTCCATTACAGGGTGTATCGAGTTGCAGCCATCTCATTCCTTCACTTTTTGAGACAGATAACAAGCTGGTTACGACTAGCCTGTATCTTTTTAATAGATTTTCTTGGGTTTTATGTGCAGCACATGAACAAAACTCGTTTGGGAATTTGGGTTTGAGAAAAACAGCAAATCTAAACAATTGCAGGCTGAATTCTACAGCTGCAGAGTTTAAATGTGGGCAGATGGTCACAGAAATGGCTCCTTCCCCTGTTCTACTTAAAAGGGGCTGTTCCTTGGAGTAGTAACAATAAGGGTTGTCCCTAGGAAATGTAAGGTTACATCCTTGATATTGAGGAAACCAGTGCAGGTTTTGCATCTACACTTTAAATGAGTTTTTTTTCCTCTCTTATTTTTCTTTAATAATCTCCAGGCCTTTGTCCAATCCTGAGTTTTCCTGAGGAATCTGTTACTGCCATACCTGAGAGATTTTCCCTGCCAAATTACATATTTTTGCAACAGTTGGAGGTGGGATTGATTATTTTTTCTTTCTTTCTTGTAAAGATGACTCTCTGAGGGCTATTTAAGCAAATACCATTTCTGCAGGGGACATTCAGTACCTGCAGGAAGATGGTACTGAACTATTCTGCTCTCACATTGCTTTGGGTGCCAGTGTTGGAACGAGTTGTGCAAAAGCCACTCCACTCTGACAAAGTGGACTAAGAGATAAGGAAAAACATGGACACACTACAGACTGTCAGAACACTGCCCCAGGATCAGAATAAGGGCCCCTATCAGAGCAGTTAACTGAAAATCCACCAAAATATGCACAACAGAAAACCTGACTATGAAAACCCAACTAGATTCACATGGATACTATTTTTAGGAATAGCTAAATGATTTCTTAGATGGTTCTAAGGGAAAATACTTTGGATTACAGAGCTTTTCCTGTCTGTTGGACGTAATTTGTATTTCTATATTTAATACTAAATGAATTATTCACATTCAAAAATATTATAGACTGATTAATCTGCATGGCTCAAAGATATAATACTCCCATAATTTGCTCTTATAAAAACATGTAAATATTGTATTACATTAATGGGAAAATGTAAATAAATGTGGCTATTGCTGCACTGTGGGACTGGTGAAGACAAATATGCCTTTTGAGCTGTGCCATATCAAAGAAGTCACAAGTCACTTCATTAACTTTTTCTCTCAACTGTATTATAAAACAAGAAATTTGTTTTGGTGATCACAAGAATGGCTAAGGGGAAAAATAAACCAAATAATAATACTGAAATAAACCAAGCAATAATATTGAATCACTCTTCCCTAAAAGCTATAATCCATTTTTTTTCAGTTCATTGCTATTCCCATATCTTAAATTATTCTCCCCTGCCACAGTACAATAGGTTTCAACAGATTTTTTTTCAGTGGTGTGTGAAATTAGATCTAAACAAAGAGCTGACTTTGTCACTGTAAACTGAATTCTGGATGCATTGGAATCCAAATTACTGTGTATGATAAATAAAGTCAGAGTATTAAGAAGTTTTTTGCAATGTTTTCAACGTAGGCACACGTAGGGTTCACTTCTTTCTGTTCCTTCTAAAAATACCAGGAAGTTTTCTACCAATGTCACTGAGCTCAGGGTAAAATCTCTCCTGCCTGTCTCACTCCATGGGTGGAGTTTTACACATTTTCCTGCTCCTGACAGATTTATCAGGAGTGATGTTTGAGGAACAAGGCACTACCAGTTCCATTCCTGCACCTCTCTACACTACACCTCCAGGGGCTTTTTGCTGTATCCAGTATGATGTCGCATACCTTGGCAAAAGTTCACACACAGCTGATGTCCCTAGGAGATCCTGGGCTGGATGGAAAACAGTCTGCAGGTGGTTCTGAACCTCAAACCTTACCAGCAAAACCTACACAGGTACCTCTTTCTCCATCACAATTGAATAAGGTGACTTTTAGAAAACAATAATGCCTTTTGCTCCAAGTATTTTTATCAAAATGAATGCTGTAGTTCACAGAATACCAAACTGCTTTTTCTGCAAACTGCTTGCCTGCACAAGGGCCCTGTCACTGGAAGACCCCTGGATGTATTTCTCTGGGGGTGTGTGCACATGTGAGTGGGCAAACAATGCTGGAGGCAGAGAAATGCTCCATGTCCCAGGGCATCTTCTGCAATCAGCCTGGACCTGTTCCCCTGCCTTGGAAAGGGGCTGGTTCCCTCTGCATCCCAGGCTGCTGGTGAAAGGAAGGGCAGAAGAGCCTTACCTGAGTAAGCCTGGCCATGACCACACGGAATATCTGGTGAGACACTGGGAAAAGCCTGAGACTGGGAAAAGCCTGAAGCATTGGCTTTGTGCTTGTCTGAACTGCCTGGGATGGTAACATCCCCACCTCTGTGAGACAGGGTGGTCAGCAGTGCTGGTGCAGGGTTTACAGAACAGCAGGGCAAGAAATAAAACAAATGTACTCTGTGCAGGACAAAGACCTGGAAAAGTGTGTGGGCAACAGCCTCACAAGCCCATTCTTGAGGCTCATTTTACCACTCTAAGTGTGCAGCAGATTCTGGCTCTATCTGTGACTACCTGCAGAGCCCTTCTGTTCTGAGAGTCCTGTGAGGACCTCTCTGACATCCAGGGCTGCTGAGGGAGCAGGGCCACCCCAGTACACACAGAGGCAGCACACCATGGCTTTTTAGCACGTGTAGAGTACACATTGTGTGGGAGCACTGGGGCTGTAAACTCTACCAGATTGCCTGGAACTAAACATGTTGCCAGATTTGGGGAGTCCCAGGTGAAAGCTGCTGGATTGTCTGGGCTGCACGAAAGGTGGAGAAAGTGGAAGGTCTTTAATGGGCTTGGTACCACAGTACCTTCTCAGTGTGCTGTGTGATCTGTTCTCATGCTCCCAGATGCACTACAAAGCCAAGGGAAGGAAGTTCCACCTGAAGGATGTAACTGCACATAAAGTAACACAACAGTATAGATCCACACAGTTTTAAAGATATCTTATATGGGTAGAGTCTATTTTTGTCTGTCTTTGCAGGTGATTGACACTTTAATAATCAGTAAATTTAGAGAATGCAACTTCTATGTCTATGCACGACTGAAACTGCTCTGGGCAGGTCTGTGTGAGGAGTGGTTGTTAAGGAAGGCAATGCTTTGCTGACTCCACGAGCTGAGCACAGCTGCACACAGTGAGTTAGACCAGCCAGCATCACTATTCCAGCAGCATCATCTCCTAACAGCCCTGCACCTGCTCCCACAGGGATGAATACGACACACCAATTGACTGGCACCAGAGAAAACACCAAAATCCTGTTGTAAACAGAAATCCATACACCGTGATTCCACCTGTCTTTAACCTGCCCCTTCCTTGTCCTGGAGGGGCTGAATACCAGAATAAAATGGCAGGGAAAGCAGATTGATCAGAATTTGTTCTTGGGGATTACACCAAGGGAAATCACAGCAGGTTAGTGTGGCCAGAATGTCAAAATAAATAGGAACTGACCACAAGGGAAGATTTTGTTCCTGTAAATAGGTATTGAGTAACAAAGATCTATTTGCTACTTCCTACTTCTTTATAAATAAAAAACTTACTGACATTTATTCTGGGGGACAGCCCTCAGCAGAACATACTTTTATACGTAATTTTTTATTTGTCACTTTTATATGCAACTTTTACTCTTCTTGCAATGTTTACAGCCCACGTCAAAGCAAAGAAAGCAAAGCTGAAATATTCTTTTCTTTTAGGAGCTCTGCAACAACAAAAAGACCTTTTAGTAATGGTTTTCTGTACATGCAATTATTCTAATTGCTTCCATCATTAAGTGCACCTCAGACTCTGTTATTAGGCCAGGAACAGTTTGGTGAAGAGTACTTTAAAACTCATTTACTTACTTATGCATATATCCATCTGCATTCCCTGTTAAGTTCATCTGCATAACAGTCTGGAATTCTGTCTCATTGCAGCAATATTTAAACACTGTGTTGTTATGGTGACAGCAGAAGATGTAGGATTTATTGTCAGAGAGACGGGGGCAGTGGAAACCGAAGTGGTAGCGACCTTTGTAGTCCGTGTACGGCTCGCAGACCCGAAAATGCGCGGACAGCGCTGGAAAACAAAAACAACATTGGCTTTGTCAGTCACTTCTGTCATCTGCATGTTAGCAACTCTTCATTCTTCAAGGCTGAACAGTTGTTGGCTGATTTCTGAAAAACATCAGTAGTTCAGAACTTGCAGTGTTTTAATATTTAGTACTCAAAGGTAATGATGTTCAGACTTTTGTTGTATTTTGATTTTTGTTGCTTCTGTGTTTCTGATTACAGTTGTTTGTTTTAAGGGAAGGGAAGAAATGCCCTCCACATAAAGAGGCACAAAAGTATTTAGGGAAATGTTTTCATACTGCTGTTTTAAATATAGGGATATCCATAGCACACAACAAAATTTATGTTTGATTCTCCTGGGATGACTTAATAAAAACAAAAAGTCTAGGTAGAAACTGCAATAAAAGTTTGATGGCACTTGGTTTACTGTTCCTGATGTCTTTTCTTCTTCTCTAAAGATCAGTTTTTGATAAGGAATATTCTATCAGAAACAGTCATTACAAACAGTATGACTGAACAACTCTGAATTTGCAAATAGACAGAACAAATAAAATACAGGTGTTCCTGGGAGCTCTTACATTTCTCCCTTAACAAGTTCTCCTGTTAAGTGTTTATTACAGCTCTCAGAACATTTTTCTTTTTTACAGTCTTGTGTCACACTGATTTCACCATCACTTTCACTGGGGGAAAATGAAGCTGTCCATAGATACCCTTTAATCATCTGAGTTTCCCCTGAGTTTTCAATTGTGCAGAGAGGCAGGATAGAGATCTCTCCTGAAATGGTCATAAGCAACCATATGCAGGCTCCTGAAGAGTCAATGGTTGGTTCCACATTGACAGTTTGTGTTCTGGTAGGCCTTACAGCATCATTTAAGAGTACCTGTACCCCAAAGAAACCCTAAAGTGCTTAAGCTCTGAGAGAAGTGAAATGTGGAAGCCGAGGCTGAATCCTCAGAGCAGTAAAATCTTTTTCCTTTGGAGAACTGAGGCTCAGCAATGCTGTGGGCAGTGCAGTTCATAAGATTACACCAATTAATAAATGATAAATTCACTTTGGACTGACAGAATTAACCCTTGTAATGTGGTGCCTAAGTCTTCTGTCAGTTTACCAGTACAAGAGGTTACACATAATGACTTGTGTGGATTTAGCTGAACTGCACTGCACCCCTCTGCACAGAGCCCCTCTTGATCCGAAATGCCATCTGTGCACCTTACCTGTCTAATCCTATTTTTTTTTCTCCTTTGCCTAAAAAAAAAAAAAAGACTATTCCTAACACTTGTTTGTCAATTTTATAAAATATTTCATAAAATATATGAATTTCAAGACAAATTTTAAGGATTGTGACAGTGGAGATCACTTTATTTGTGTGTAGAGGGGAAACCTAAAACAAAAAACTAAACTGACAAGAAGGTAATCTTGTACTGCAGTCTGAGTCAAGAAAGCTCAGTCTAAATATTTATATATGCACACACATACCTGGCATCTTTACTTGCACAAAAGAAGAAATCATTTTTGTAGATTAATTCAGCCAGGAACAGAAAGTGCTGGCAGAAAGCCAGTTCTAAAGGAATACAGATATTGAGAAAACTAATTACCTACCTGTTCTTGCCCTACCTGGGAAAAACAACCCAAACCCACATGTTCCAAATGTGAGGATGCTATTGTAAGTAAAGAAACTTTCTTTAGACTTAGGTTTTCAACAGCCTCTGTAACTCCTGTAACCAAACTGCATGTTCAAATTCTGTCNATCTTTACTTGCACAAAAGAAGAAATCATTTTTGTAGATTAATTCAGCCAGGAACAGAAAGTGCTGGCAGAAAGCCAGTTCTAAAGGAATACAGATATTGAGAAAACAAATTACCTACCTGTTCTTGCCCTACCTGGGAAAAAAAAACCCAAACCCACGCCTTCCAAATGTGAGGATGCTATCGTGAGTAAAGAAACTTTCTTGATGCTTAGGTTTTCTGTAACTCCTCCTCTGTAACTCCTGTAACCAATCTGCATGTTCAAATTCTGTCCCAAAATCCACACAGCACGTGACTGCACAGCAATGAGTTTGTTTGAACAAGTATTTTGTTCCACTCCTCCCTAATTAACATAGCAATGACAGAAGTGTGCCAGGATAGATTATATTGTGAAAAACCTCAATGTTTGCAGCTGGAAGGGACCTCTGGAGGTCATCTCATGCAAATCCTCTGCTCGGGCAGGGCCACCCATTGCCCGGAATGGAATGCAAATGGTTTTTGAATATCTCCAAGGATGGATACTCCATGTCCTCTGCAAGCAGCCTGTGGAGTGCCCCCAAGAGTGATAAAGCATTTCTTGACGTTTGGAGGGAGCCTTCTGGGGTGCAGTTTGTGCCCATGGCCCCTGGTCCTGTCACTGCCACTCAGAGGTTAAGCCTGCTCATCACTGCCAAGAGTTGTGTTTAACTGCACAGAAGAGTCCCCTGATCCCTACATGTCTCCTTTGCACATTTTAAAAAGAAAACAATCCCCAGACTTCTCTGAGAATGAAAACTGAGGAAAGCATGATCACAGAAGGAAGGGAGAATTAAGATAAAATCAGGTCCTAGGAGGACGGATGTCTGCAGTAAAACAGTCCTAAGCAAATCCTTAAAGAGTGAAATGTGTCGGTGATTAAATAAATGCATGATGTGATGACTGCACCCCACTCTGAACTGGGCACTCAGTGTGTGTGGGGTACCCCTGCTGGGCAGCTGAACCCCACACAGCTGCCTGCTCACCTCCCCCTCCCACTGG
Organism: Polioptila caerulea; assembly: GCA_013397295.1. Taxonomy (NCBI): domain Eukaryota; kingdom Metazoa; phylum Chordata; class Aves; order Passeriformes; family Certhiidae; genus Polioptila; species Polioptila caerulea. Next base: position 194,521 of record VYXF01010426.1, on the reverse strand, counting down.
GATGGGCCAGGGAACCAGGAGGGCAAAGAGAAAATTCATGGATTGACATAAACGTTGTATAATAAATAAGAAAAAGCCCCACAACACCATCAACAACAAAAACCAAAGCACAAGTGATGCTAAAGCAATCCCTCACTACCAGACTGATGTCCAGCCAATCACTGAGCAATTTTTGGATAAACTCCCACCCTGTTTTACTACTGAGCACCCACCCCATGGTATAGAAACCACCTTGGCCAGTCTGGGCCAGCAGTGCCAGCCTGTCACCAGCCACAACAGCACTGTCACACCAGCACTGCTTTGGTCACCAGCCTAAAACACAGCCTTGACCTCATCCCAGCCACATCCAGCACACAGAGAACACACTTTCTCAATTTATTGAAATCTCTGAATTTCAGCTGC
>VYXF01010426.1:149842-193207 GCA_013397295.1 Polioptila caerulea | reverse complement strand
ACCTGGGAAAAACAACCCAAACCCACATGTTCCAAATGTGAGGATGCTATTGTAAGTAAAGAAACTTTCTTTAGACTTAGGTTTTCAACAGCCTCTGTAACTCCTGTAACCAAACTGCATGTTCAAATTCTGTCCCAAAATCCACACAGCACGTGACTGCACAGCAATGAGTTTGTTTGAACAAGTATTTTGTTCCACTCCTCCCTAATTAACATAGCAATGACAGAAGTGTGCCAGGATAGATTATATTGTGAAAAACCTCAATGTTTGCAGCTGGAAGGGACCTCTGGAGGTCATCTCATGCAAATCCTCTGCTCGGGCAGGGCCACCCATTGCCCGGAATGGAATGCAAATGGTTTTTGAATATCTCCAAGGATGGATACTCCATGTCCTCTGCAAGCAGCCTGTGGAGTGCCCCCAAGAGTGATAAAGCATTTCTTGACGTTTGGAGGGAGCCTTCTGGGGTGCAGTTTGTGCCCATGGCCCCTGGTCCTGTCACTGCCACTCAGAGGTTAAGCCTGCTCATCACTGCCAAGAGTTGTGTTTAACTGCACAGAAGAGTCCCCTGATCCCTACATGTCTCCTTTGCACATTTTAAAAAGAAAACAATCCCCAGACTTCTCTGAGAATGAAAACTGAGGAAAGCATGATCACAGAAGGAAGGGAGAATTAAGATAAAATCAGGTCCTAGGAGGACGGATGTCTGCAGTAAAACAGTCCTAAGCAAATCCTTAAAGAGTGAAATGTGTCGGTGATTAAATAAATGCATGATGTGATGACTGCACCCCACTCTGAACTGGGCACTCAGTGTGTGTGGGGTACCCCTGCTGGGCAGCTGAACCCCACACAGCTGCCTGCTCACCTCCCCCTCCCACTGGGATGGGCCAGGGAACCAGGAGGGCAAAGAGAAAATTCATGGATTGACATAAACGTTGTATAATAAATAAGAAAAAGCCCCACAACACCATCAACAACAAAAACCAAAGCACAAGTGATGCTAAAGCAATCCCTCACTACCAGACTGATGTCCAGCCAATCACTGAGCAATTTTTGGATAAACTCCCACCCTGTTTTACTACTGAGCACCCACCCCACAGTATAGAAACCACCTTGGCCAGTCTGGGCCAGCAGTGCCAGCCTGTCACCAGCCACAACAGCACTGTCACACCAGCACTGCTTTGGTCACCAGCCTAAAACACAGCCTTGACCTCATCCCAGCCACATCCAGCACACAGAGAACACACTTTCTCAATTTATTGAAATCTCTGAATTTCAGCTGCTGTCTTTGCTTCTCGGTGGATCAGAGAGCCAATAAACAAAGTGGGATTTATTTTCTTCCAAGTATTTTTTTTTTCCTGAAAATAACTTTGCTTAAATCCCCAGGTTTAAAGGACCTTATTTCTATAGAAATACTTCAGATAAAAGCATTGTACCTGTAAAGGCCTTGTCTGTTGCAAAGGTGCAGCTGTGTCTGAAGTGGAGCTGCAAGTGCAAATTCTCAAGCTATTTTTGCAAACAGTTATTGAACAGTTGATACAGATGCTCCCCTCTCTGTTCCAACTGATTTCAAGAGAATAGTCTGTCATGCTCCATCATCACAAGACTTACCTACCTTACCCTAAAAACTACACAGCCAGCAAACGTCCAACTGTTACCTCTCTATCTGGTCACAGCTAGAGATGTGCCTAATGTACATTTTTAATTTAGATACTAAATTTTTAAAGCCCCAAGACTCTCTGAATGGCTGGTGTTTATAAGCTTTCCATATGGAACCACAGAAATATTCATATGTATGCATTTTACCACATGTTAACTTGCTGTGTGGATGTTCATTTCCTGCTTCAGAGAAAAAATGCTGTAATGTGCAAATAATCTGATGATTTTTGCTTGTTAATAGAAGCCTTGCTGTCAGCACTGGTTTTATAAATGTGTTTCAGTCCTTTAAACGAGGAAGCACCAACACTTGCAAAGCCAATATAAGAGTTAGTGGTCAGAGATGTTCTTCCAGCATGACTGCATGGTGCCCCTCCCTTTATTATGCATTCCTTGTGTGCCCAGTAAAACCAGTAAGTGCTCACAACCCCTCAAATGTCACTGTGACCTTGCTGAAATAAAAATACCTCAAGTTTCAGTATTCCCAGAAATCGATTACTGAGATTGTTAATCTTAATATACCAAAGATTTGGAAGTAAAGCAAGATCTTACAGATGGAATTCTGGAAATCTAGGGCACTCAAAGGGAGCCTTGCCATTAGATTTTCACTTCAGCTCAGATTAAAAATTAGGTTCATATCACTCCAGGGAGAGTAGCATCCTTTTTTTTTCACTCCTCCTATCATTCACTGCATAAAGCCAATAGTTTTCCTTCCTGGAAACTCATCTGTCTTTGACAAAAGAAAAATTACATTGGCTGGCTGAACAAGAAATTTCCTCCTGTAAAATGTGTTGTGAGTTACCAATGACCTCAACCTCTTCCTACAGATGATAGGGGCAAAATTCCACAAGGAGGGAGCAGAGTTTGGCTGGCAAGAAAGACTTGTGATGATTTCAAATTAAGCCTGGACTCTACATGCTAATAGAGGACATCAGATAATAAAACAACAAAAGCCAAGGAGCAACAAAATGATAAGAAACACATTTACAAAGCCAATAGTTAACAAGGATAATAAATAAATTATATAAGAAGTGAAAGCTGTGTATAATTGGTTTCAAATAAAAACAATGCACTTCATAGGCAGTACTTCCATGAGAGAAAAAGAAAATACTGTGTTTGAGGGAATAAGGGTTTGAGGGAATAAGGGTTTGAGGGAATACACCAGTGGCTGAATGCAGCCGTTTGCACACACAGTGCAACCACAGTGTCCCACCCAACTCCAGCACAGGTATTTGTACCACCTGAGGAAATGCCTTGGGGCAGTGGGATCTCAGGACAGCTCTAGTGTAAGTCCCCTACTAAGAGTGGCAAAGGTATAAAAACTTAAAAATCGACAGAAGAGTCTGGAGCAGCTGGGACAGTTTTGTGATGTTTGGTCCCTGTTTGATCACTTCATCAAAGACTTCTTGATAACTGAGCTCATTGCTACAGCATGGAGGTAGATTTTTGAAATTTCTTTAACCTAGAGGAAGAGGAAGGAGCAGCTCCAGCCCCTGTGCCTGATCCCAGTCCACCAGGGGAGGACAGCACTTCCATAATTAGGACTGCAGTGCCATTCATGGGGATTTCAGGGGAAGGGCTCTAAAGGAAAAACTGGGATTTAACGTGAGCAGAGGAGTGCTCTAATTGGCAATGTTATAACATTGTTAGCAAAAAGGCTCTGTCAGAGCTAAATAATGAACTGTCATTAGCAAGAATCCACTTGAACACTGCAAACAAGCAATGAGACTGTGGGCAACAAAACACATGCTTGAACTGACTAGCAAGGAGATGAATATTAATATTTTATGAATATTAAAGACAGACTCAGTAGTAACAATTCTGGCTGGAGCACAAGGATACTTTAAGAAACATGGTGCCTGGTAAAGTTTTAACTCTGGTGTTTGGGGATGAGATGTACTACAAGAGAATAAGGAACAGTGATTGAAAAAAAAGTAATTTTGTATTAAAATCCATCTCAAGAATGGAGGATAAAAGATACTGAACTAAAAATCTCTAAGAACAAATCTATTTGGACTGAGAACCTTTTAAAATTTTATTTTAAATATTCACTTATTATTACGAAAAATCCTAATACCACAAATGACTCCTGATGAACAAATACAACCAATAATCAGAGCACTCAACCAATTCTCAGTCTAACAACTGGCACATTTCCACACAAACCCTTTCTGTGTGCTAATAGCAAATATCTGGAGCAGAACTACAAGCATCAGGAGAAACACCTCTGGTCCAATCAATTACTTAAATTCAGGAAAATTCACACAGATCCCAAATTCAATCCTTGAGGTGCTTTACATTCTCTGGTGTACACACAGAAAAACACACAACTGGAACCTGACTTGCTCTGCTTCCAGTGGAGAGTTATTTAGAAAAATGGATGTGTTTTATGGTGGTATAGAAAGTATTCTTTTCTTTTAGGTGAGCTGAAAAAAATAGCATATCCAAAGAAATAAAGCTACTCTTTCAACTTTCCAGTTTGCTTTGTTCTTAAAGTGAATTTTCAATTCAATTTTGAATTCCAGTTTCCACAAATAAATACAAAGAGGCCTCATTTATATTGGAATTAGATGATCTTGAAGGTCCCTTCCAGCCCTAACCATTCAATGATTCTATTACTTATTTATTATGCAGTTAACAATCATTTGGTCTTGTTTATTTAGTAGGAACCCAGCATTAAATTGTAATTATTTTTTCCCTGTGGCAAACACATCACTAAGATAAAAATTATAAAAGTTACCTGCTGTCAAGAGTAATGAGAGCAGGACCATCAGCACATTCAAGGACTGCTGACCACAACTTGTCATCGTTGGCTTTCATTGGTCCATTAGAGAATTACCTGTTGGACAAGATGCAACATCATGATTAAGTGCCTGTTTCATCTCCTTTCATTGATCAAATGTTCACTTCCCCACAAAGCTTTGGTCAAATGAGACAGCTTCACACAGTAGGAGTGAAAAAAAATCATACTTTTTTTTTTTGGGTTTAGAAGTGAAATAAATTCTCTTTTCTATGATTAAAATTCCTTTCTCATTTCACCATGGATATACAAAGCTGTTTACATAGTTTTCATTAACCCAGAGTAAAGATGAATCATATCAAGTCTTTACTGAATATTCATACGTCCCCTGTAATCTGCATCCAGCAGAACTGTGCTTGTTTTACTGTCACTAGAACAGGCTATTGTATTATACGTGTAGGGGCTAGAAAGGAATAAACAACAGGAAAATAAATTGGCTGCTTTGAAAGTCAATCTGTTTTACCCCATTAGAGGGTGCAGTCGCTCAGAAAGTGGGTCAGGCAACTGAGATGGTTGGAAACACTTCAAAAAATGTCTTTTCATTAGAATCAGAGCCTTTCATGGGATTATTATCTGTTGTTTTCCTAGGACAGGGAGTGAGAAGTGATGTGGTTTGATGTGACTGGCAGCCCTCCTACAAAGGCTCTCCTTGGTGTTTCCCAGACAGGGTGAGTCCAAGCTCCCCTTCACGTCGATCCAACAGCAGCAGCTGCTCAGGGACTGTCCCAGACACCCCCAAGGTGAGCAGGGGCTGGTGGCACCCACTCCTGCTGATGCCTTCAGTTTTAGCTTTCATACTTCCCCGATTCTCTGCTGCATTAATATACAACTCTGAACTCATATAAAGTGTTAGCAAGTTCTCTTCACAGTTGAGTCAGACAAAACAATCCTTTTCCAGTCCCAGAACCAAGCACACCATTGCAGCTCCAGGCCCAAAAGTACAAACAGCAGATCAAGGATAGCAATCTGGGAGGATGGGACTTCATAACCTGAAGCTGTAATTGGACAATCAACTCCAATATGTAAATGTACCAAAACTTGTAAAAGTGTGAAAACTCGTGGCATGCTGGCCATCCTGGGTGGAGCCAGGCCAGGCTCTGGTACTGCCCAAGGTGGATCCTTTGAAGGCCTTTTTAATAAATCCCTACTTTATCCCTTTAACAGTGTCCAGCCTCAGTTCCAGGTGTCCTCAAGGCATCGCTGCCACCACTGCCAAATCCAACTAATGCTGGGTCTTGGGGGCTCCCATCCTGGACTCACTGACATCAGGGCACAACGAAAGGGTCATTTCTGCCTTTGGACACCAACACTGTGTGCACAGACAGGATGGCCCGGGGGGTGCTGCAATGACATGCTGGGGTGGGTCCAACCCCTGCGCTGCTGAAACTGCTCTAAGGTGTTTACAACAGAGCAGCTTGGGGGGAAAAAAAGGGAAATGGCAATTTCTGTAAAATTTACACTGCTCCTGGCACCTCAAGAGACACATTTTGCCAAATGCTTATGAAATAAATGCTGTATCCTATAAATACTCCGTGGTTTACTAGCTGGTGTCTGCTACAAGCTACTGAATCAAAATAAAATCCCCAAACAATTGCACCTGCACATAACAAAAGGGGGAGGGGGTGAAAATTACACACCATGAGTAACTGAATTGTGAGTACCAGATGTGGGCATGGGAGACAGAGCTACCTACAAAGTGCTGAGAGGCAAAAGATTTCCCTCGAACACAAAATGCTGTGTGTGGCACAAGCAGATTCACCAAGAACTATCTTAGCATGCAGATCACAAACCTGAAAATCAGTGTAATTCAGTACAAGAAATCCTGACAGTTTACAGTGTTCCCTGCAAGCATGATTAACACCCAAACCACTGCATTTCTAGCTTTAAAATAAGCCAGTTCCTCCAGAGGAAAACGATTTAAAACTTCAACACTGTAAAAAGAAAATAAAAGTGCAATAAACTAATGCTAAGTAAGAATATTTCTCAAGAATACTGTTTGAAAAAACTGCCTCCATTTTTTTTTAGAATGAGTGTCATATTAATTAGAAAACTAAGCAGACTTAAAGTTGGAATTGTATTAAAAAAAAGAATGATGAATATAAGCCAGAGGTTGAGAATGTAGGCATTTAATAAAGAAAAACTGCTACAAAGAACAAGTTATTGCCAATATTGACAGGAATAAAAAAAATTGATATTTTCCTGAGTAAACCAAAGCTGCAGGAATTCTGGTAGTGATTCATTACTAGGGGAAATCTTGGCCTTCATAACAGTTAATTACAAAGAGATCAATAAGCACTCCTGTTGTGTATCAGGGACGACAAAGATGTTTGGTGTAGCTGAGACTATCAAATATTTCCATATCAAGAATAATTCAGGATGACATTAATGAGTAGATACTAAGGTTTGTAATTTGATATTTGCAATTTTGTGTAATTTGTACCCAGTTATTTCAGCAGAGCTGGCTGGGGGACATATATATAATTTTTTCAGTTTGTTGGAAAACAACAGCAACATTCAGAGGACCTGAAAAAATGTAAGAACATATTTAGAAGTAAATGAGATAATCCAGGTAATCACAAGCTTGTGAGTGTGATGTCGATCCAGACTGAATTAATGGCACAGTTAATATACATTCCAGCTAATAAATAATTAAGGAGATAAATCTAATCAATGTGATCACTATGGGCTTATGGAAAAGTTAGTTTTATTTCTCTCAGGGCTGTTGACTAAAGTAGCTTAAAGATAGTTATAATGTAGGAGATGCCTGTAAATCATCACCCTTTAGCAGCATGCAATTTGAGCAGGCAGTGGGAATGATGAAAAAAAGCTTCTTATCTGTGGAAGAATAGCTCAGTGTGGAAGTGAGGTGCATGTCTTGGAAAGGACAATCCTGTAGGTAACTGAGTACAGCCTCTCTGCTGATCTCTTAAACAGCACTGCAGATACACATCTAGAAGCTTTTCAGGGAGAGAAAATTCATTCAATTATATCCAACAGAATGAGCAACAATGAAATTGGCATTTTAATCCAAATCATGCAATGCTTGTATTGTATTGTCAGCTGGGAGGATCAGACAGCGAGAGCTGCACACCAAGAGCCAGCAGTGACAGAATCTGTGTAAATACACACATACACATATCCAGGTACTCACTTGTGGCAGGAGGGAAATGTTCCAATTTTATAACTTAATAAGCAATAATTTTTCCTGCTGCTGTGATAATTACATGAAATAAGACCATTTTTCAGAGGTCAGAAAAACAAGTAACTGTTCACACCTTGACTATTTTGAGGTTTTTTCATGCTGCTGTGTGTCTAAAGCCATGGTATTTTGTGAGTCCCACAGTGACATCTCTGAGCTATTAGAGATCCACTCAGCCTCTGGAAGAGACGTGCAGGACAACAGGAGATATGGTAAAGGAAAAGCCTGAATCATACACAGTATTTGCTGGTGTCAGAAACATGGCAATTAGCAGTGATCTAGATAAATAAATTATCATTTATTATTGTTGTTAATTAAAGACCGATGGCATTTTAAAATAAGAGTGTTACATCTGAAGGACAGAGGAAAGGAAGATTTAGTTGTTGTCTCTTTTTTTTTGTTTTTTGAGTAGAATTTGAAGGCCTGGAGGCTGTGTGATTATGTTTTCCTTCTAGTTCAGAAAACCAGCAGTTAGAAGGGTGGTCTAACACACCAGTTTTCATTTTTAATGCACCATTCTAAGCTTATTTGTGGTCACTGTGGAGGTAAGGATGATGCCTCTCCTTTTCCTCCTCCTTTAAGATTCGTACCCTCACACCACCTCCACCCTTCTGCTGGCAATCACAAGTATCTCTGCAGCTACCCCAGAAAGCAGAGTAAAGAATGGCTGAGGAATTGCATTTTTTGAGGGTTTTTTTCACTGTTTTCCCATATCTTGTCCTTATTCCCCTCTCTCACTACTTTTAATTGATCATTATTATTACCACTACTATTATGCAAGCAGCTGCATGGCACTTGGTTGCAGGCTGAGGTTAAACCACGACATAGGTCTAATCTGGAATAGAAGAAATGGTCCTCACTCATGATTTTTGCTATCTTCTCATGGATAAGCATTCTCTCCAGAATATTGTTTTCCCTCACAGAAGATGCAGCCGTGCACGATGCAGAGAGCAACACTCAAATGAAAGGTGCTGTAATTGTTATGATTAAGGGCACCACAGAAATGTATGAGCTCATTATGCCAGATTTTACTTTTCTGTGACATTTTAGCTCTCACTCTGTTCCTACCTACACTGCTTTGGTTATCATCATAGTTTTATCTAGCTGTCTTTTCTTGAAGGGAATCAGTGAATCACTGCAAAGAAAAGCTGCCAAGAGAAACAACCATTTCATGAGGGAAGATTCTCATGAAAGAATCATTTCCCCCTGACTTTGAAGGAAAGGAAAAGTTATGTTTAGAAGAGATGTCTGAAAAACAATGCACATTTTGCATTTTTTGGTTAGCAGAAAGAACAAAAGGAACTAGAGGAACAGAATTTATTAAACACATCAGCACTGCTTCACAAGTTTTTTCTCTGCCTAGATAGGGCAATTCAGGAGATCATTTAATTCCTTTTTCCTGCCACAGGATTAAGAACATCTAAACCACTCTTAGCAGAAGTCCACAGGATTCCCACCACCAGTGGTTAAACCTAGAAAGGTTTCCCTCTGCCCAGCTTGCAGCTCCTTTGCTTTGCTTTAAGCCCTCTCTATCAGCAGTGCAGCTGGAGAATGATTTACCTACAGACACACTGGTTACACCTCTTTGCATCAATCTTTTCATTCATACCTACAAGTGCTATCATCTCTTCACTCAGCCTTTTCTTAGGCTAACAGATTACACCTCTTGCAATCTTTCCTTAGAAAACATCCTTGTTACACCTTCCATGTCCCCTCTTTCATCTGCCTCTATCCTTTATAGCAAGGTTGTGCAAGTAACTTCAGCATCATTTTGCTTTCAGTGGTTTGTATTTCCTTAGTGCCCTGAAAGTCCTAATAAACATCCCAATAGCTGCCAGTTCTTCCAAGAGAAATAAAACCAGCATTACCAAAGTGCAGGAATTCTGCTAATTCTCAGTTACTCAGGGGACACACAGGTAAATCCCTGTTAAACAAAGACAGGCACATCCACACAGACAAATCTACATGGGTAAAAATGCATCAGGGCTACACAAGAGACAATGCTGGTGCACTGTGGGATGAATAACATGACCAGAGCATGGCAGTGGCTGAGAAAGCTGTTTAAAATTAGGCGGAGAACAAAAGGCTGTGATCCAAACCTAACTCCTAGTCCAGCTCTGTTCACTTCTCACATTAAAGAGGGCTTAAAAATGCATCCAGTGTGTGCTCATGAATGCCACTGCAAAGAAATAACAGGCTTATAACAAAGGAAGCAATATAACTGGCATGAAAGAAAACCTGATTGTTAAGAAAATGTGGTTTCACACTGCAGCAACCTCAACAAAACGTTTATGAAAAACAGATTCTAGGTTTCAAATGGCAGTTGTCTTACTAGAAACAACCTATGGAGAGGAGCTGCTGGTAGAAAAACCTTCTGGATTATGATATAGCACCAACATTACTCAGTGCCTCTTCCCTGAAAACATCTCACTACACACATGCTGGAAGTTAAGCATGTGTGAGTCTTTGCCCAACTGCAGATAAAGCCTTTGCAGTCAGAGCTTGAGTACTGCTAAAGATGAGCAAGTGTGTATTGCACTACCTAGGCCACGAAATTCTTCCCCCTTATTTTAGGAATTCTATAATTGAAAATACAAACTGCTTCGTCTTATTTCCCCCTCCCGTGTTCATTACTTCCCACAGGTGTTCCCCAAGCAGTTATGAAGAGATGACAGGCACGAATCCTAAAGAATAAAGTAAAGCCTGAAGGCCAGCTTGAGAACTTCAAGTTGTTATTAACAGGATGGGCCAAGAAACCTGCACATGCCACAGGTGCCAGCTGTCACAGCCCCTCATTCCTTTTACCCCTCCCACCAACACCTTGAGTTGGTGGTTGGGATCTGTCCCACACCCTGGGAGACACATCATAAACACCCAAGTTGGAAATGGGTTTTAGCAGTTCCCACCCTAAGCGCAATGCACAGTAGAGTCTGATACAGAAGTTAAAGGGTCCCTTTATTACAAAAGAATTTATTTTAGAGAGCCAGTGGTGGATTCAGACCTTATAATCACAAAATTAACTGATGAGAAAGTTCCACAAGAGAGCACAAACTCTATTTACAGCCAAATTCTAAACTGTCTCTGTAGCACATCTAAAGATATTAAATATAATAATGTAATGATATTAAATTATAATAAACAAACAATCATAATAATAAATATAAGCATAATAATAAGCAAATAATAAATAATGTAAAGATACTAAAGATACCATAATGTAGCTGTCATGCTAATAAGTGATTCCTTACATACTTGCATTTGGTAGAATAAATGTTTCATTTCCTAGATTTATAGCTGATAAAGGTCAGAAAATTTTAGACTGTTAACTGTCCTACAACTGGCCTTATATACATTAGACTTCATTTTGGGGAAAAATACCTAAATTACTTTGTGGAGACAGTGAAGCTTTGTAAAAATAACAGCTGCAGTTGTGATGATTTACTGACACTAACTAACTTCAGCTACAAGTTAGTGGCCACTGTCTCACTTGCCATTAAGCCAGATTCATTCTGCAGCCAAGAGCTGTAACCTTCCCTAATGCTCTGAAAGCACCAAGATTAAAACATTTTTATTTTCCCATTTGCATATACTTTATCAGCCTGAGCACAGGCAGCTGATAAAGGCTTGTTGTAGTCACCCAGAACCCTTATTTCAGTGAAATAACTCAGTTCAGATGTACACCTGGCTGACTGGGTTAGCTGAGGAGATTTTGTACAACCCAACATCCACAATCTGAGGGGGCTGAACCCAGTGCTGTTTTAATGAATTCATAAACCTGCCAGGGTGAGACTACCAAGCTATGCATGAAACAAAGCAACCTGAGAAAACTGAATTTTCACTCTGAAATTATGAATGGTCTCGGTCTCCCATGAGGCAAGAATGATAAGGAAATATACACAGTTGTGTAATAATATTCTAAGAGAGTTCAAGGAAGGGATAGGATGTATTTTTAAATGATTACAAATCTCTACTGTAATCAAGTTCCAGTTTTTAAAGAAACATAAGGCTCTTCTCTAGGGAAACTTCTGCTTGTGTTTTCTGAGTTACTTTCAGTATGGAACCAGAGCAAATGTACTTTAATTTAAACTATTACCAAGTCTTAAATTAATAATACAACTTCTACTAGTTTATGTGAAACAGTTTGTCCACGTAATTTTAAGGATATTACTAAGAAATAAAATGCATTTTGATGGTAAGATCAGAGGTTTTGTAACAGCCAGGTTATGTAAAACTCCCAGATCGAATCCCTCATTCTGCTTGACTGTAAAGCTCTACAACTTGTGAATGTACCTGTAAAAAAGGCAGTAAACCTGGTTAGTGTATTTTTAATATCCATTTGAGAAAAAAGTAATATATCAGCAGTTTATCTAGTGAAAAATGTGAGCACATTTTTGGTCTCCCCAGCTGTATATATACAGAAAGCAAAAACTACCTATAGTCTCTCTGGGAACATTTTTGACACATTTTCCTTTCAAAATGGTCTTTTCTGAAATATAAACCTTCCAGTGCAGAGTCTGTGACATCTAAATTTTATTTCATTCTCACATTCTTCAACACCAATCATCAACATCTGTATCTAATTAGATGGGTTTCTAATCTTCTGTCACTCTGGGTCTGTAGACAAAATGTTATTTTGTTCAAAAGTGAAAAAATATGAGGAGTGAGTGAAACAAAAACTGAAGTCAAAAGCATTAATTTGATCATAACAAATGCAAAGGAAATCAGAATCTCATAAATGCTTTTTTCCTCTTTCCATCAGCTTTAGAAAGGATGTTTCCTTATATGAATATAAATTATTACCCCATTCCTTCACACCCAAATTAAAAATTTCAAAATGCCAAAAAAATTCCCACCTTTTTTCCCCCTCATGAGGATCATTTAACCATGCCAACACAAAGTGTAGCTTATCTGACATGGATGGATCTGCACTAGAAGCATTTTGGCAGCATTATTCCAACTTTCCTAAGGATAACACCACAATGTGCAAAAGGCAGGACTTCTTCGTTTTTAAAACCTGAAACTAGTCCCTTGGGAGGGAAATAACTCTGAATTCCTGCAAACATTTTGGTCAAATCTTCCTCTTGTTAAAGAAAATGATGAAAAACACCCACTAGAGCAAACTGAGAAATCAGAGAATCAGGATGAAAGGGACCCACGAGCATTAAAAACTTTAACTCCAGAAGAATTCACCTCTCCTCTTAAAACATCTGCAAATGTTTCACATACTGAAATGTTCCTCAGTAACATCACAAATGAAAGTTTTTGCTAAAGCAGACTCCAGCTAAGGAAAAAGGAAACTGTGTGGGAGCCTTAACCAAGGATTGTTGGAAAGAAAAGAACACACAGTAGCAGTTGGGAGTAACTTCCTTTTCACCTGTGCTTTTGCCTCATTGTAACTGGACAACCAGCCTCACACTGCAGGAGAAAATGCCATTGTTCACAGCTGCACACATAAATACATTAAAAAGCTGGTTTTAAGGGCAATGCTTGGCTGTACTACTGCAACTGTCCTAGCTCACAGCTATTCTAATTAAAACCCCTGAATTTTCAAGCCCAAGAACACTGGATTGTTAACAAAAGCTTAATTTTGAAAGTAACTAGGCAGTGAAACCAAGGAAAATGCTAGTGAATCCTTTGTCCTCTCCCCTTAAGCAGAAATACCTGCAGGACAAAAGAAAAGACAATTTTTAGTAGTCAGAACAGCAGGTGTGGAGGTTGCCAAGCAGAAGGAGATAAAGCATGCAGAGTAACAGAAAAGTGGCTTTCAACAATTTATCTTTTCCTTCTTTATTTAAACATGCAATTTTTGGGAACTGAAAAACCAGGTAAAACAAAGCTGTGCTGCTGGTGGTGACATCACACGGCCCCAAGCTTTGTTTCACACCCTCTGTTTTACAAAATGTAAAAACTGCTTCTTTTCTGCCTAGCTTGGGGTGTCTGCAGGTTTTGTGCTGTGCACAGAGGTGGGTGCAAGAAGAGATTGTACACAATTCCACAGAAATTCTGATTCTTGGCCTCCCATGGATCAAGCACCAAACACCCCTCTCCTCCCTGAGCCCAGTGCAGCTGAGCAAAATGGAATGCACCAGAGGCATCAGCTGCAGATTGAAGCCACAGTTGTTTAGTATTTATTTATATATGCCCAGTGGGCAGGTTTACATCCCTCACACAGAACATAACCCAGGGTGTTCCAGCTACCACAATCAGCAGCACATTTTGGCTCCAAACAGCCCCATTCCCGAAAGTGGCCTCCATCTGAAACACTTCCCATTAACAGATCTAAAACTACAGCAATGCACAACCTGCAAGAACTTTCTGAAATGGTTCTGAAAGTGAAAAGTAACATGCACTTCCCATTTTACTTAGAGACCAGTATATGGAACACCACCAAGAGAACCTCTCAAGTCCAAGTACGTGGTAAGTGAGGATGGAAGTACAGCATTCATCACACATGTCACCCAGCAAAGCTGTTCACCAGCAGGTAATACTGCAGCCATGCAGTCTGTTCTTCTCACAGGTATTCTGGAGTCTAAACAAATAATAAAAAAAACCCAAAACAAAACCAAAAAACAAGCGAGTGGAAGGGCGGCACTATTTCTGGTTTGCAGAGAGGATGCTGATGCTCAGAGCAGTTACAGTCATAAAGGAGGAATACAACAGACTTGAGGACTGGACATCAAGTTTGTAGACCTAATGCTTTAAACAGAAAACACTGATTTAAAAAGCCATGTGGGAAATGATCAGAGCAGGAAAAAAGAACTTCACCTATGTAAATACAAACTCATGTGACGTTTAGAAGATTTTCATGAAGTTTATGTACAGAAGAGAGCATGGTTTGGGAATTCTGCTGCACCCAATTTAGTACTGGTCAGCTCTGGAGTCATTGTAAGGTGCAGTGATGGCTTCTGAAAGCTGAGATGTGGCAGTCACAGGTTGATCACAACTTTCTGATAGGAACCAGATGCCAGCCACTGCACCTTTGAGATGCCCTTACAAAGTCTCTGACCCAAAGAACTGAAAATGTAATTATGCCTCTGTATAATTAAATACACACCTCAACTTAATGAAAGATTGTGCTGGAAGGATTCAGGGGATACCAACATCACTTTAAACCATCCTCACTGATAACAAGCTTCAATATCTTTGAAGGCTCACACTTAATTTCCACATTCAGATAGTGAGGAACAGCTCAAAATTAGGTAAAGATGCAAAATAAGAATGCAGAGCTTTAAGTAACAAGAGTTATTTTAAAAATTAGATGCTTTGTTTCTGGAAATTTTAGCAGAACAACTGCTTTTCTTCCCTGCAATAATATTATATTACATGCATTACCTGACCAAAGTCGACATAAAAAAGCCCTTACTTATACAGGGAAGAGTTTCTCACATTCTCCTAATGATCCATTCTTTGGGGTATTTTATCAACATGAAATGAGTTATATTTGGTAAGCAGCAATTTTATTACCATATAACACAGATAGTTTTAGCTATTTCCCTTAAATGGGGAACACAGGAAGCTGACTGTAAAACATAATAAAAAAAACCCCAAAAACCCAAGATGGAACTATAGCATCCAAGGTAGGGAGGGCCCAATATGCTTGCCAAATTTATAAGGAGAGTCTTATTTTAATCCTGGTATCTCAAGGCATCTTCAAGGTCTGTTCCCAAAATGTTATGCCAGTTGTAACAACATTTCTTGTAGCCTCATCTAATAAAAATCTAATCCTTTTGGCAGCTGCCACAGATGCTCATTCTGCAATCATTTTCTTTTCACCAGCCATAAGGCCTTTGATGCCCACTTTGCAATATACTTATCAGTATGGATGAAGTCACATAGCCCAATCAATTTTGTGTCTTGGCACAGTAAACTACATCCAAAATACATTGAATGGTGAAATCCTCAGAGTTTCAATGTAACTGAACTGAATCTAATGGACTCTGTGAAGAGCAGAGAGGCATTTTATACTTAAAATGAACCCATTTCAGTTACAGGTAACAAACCAGAACTCCCCACACAGAGAGACCTGATATAGAGAAAGAAGGATTGAAAATCTGCCTTCCTTCTTTTACTTGGAATGACAACTCACAGAGACATCTCTGGACAACTCTGGGGGAAAGACAGCTATTATTTTAAGAGGGAAATGATAGGAATATTTAATTTCTATCTCGTATAAATGAGATAGGAACTGAATGACAGCATAAAGGGAAACAGAATTGTCCAAGAAAGGGAATGGTAGACAGATAACCTGATTCTATTCCTTCCCATCTACTTCTTTCAGCTGCTTAAATCATTTAGTCCTGCCAGCAAAAATGGTGTGAATAGAAATGATCAGATCTGAAAACCCATTCCCTTTCTTGAATTTTATTCTGAATAAATATTTTACTAAAAATCAAAATCAGCAGTCCACTCCTGAGCTTCCTTGGTAATCAACTTTCTACACTAATAAACGTATTGCTCTGGTTTGTGGCATTTCAGCAAAGGTCATATGTCACTCTCTTTTCTCTTTCCTGTCCTGTTTTTGTTTTTTTCTCTTCAAACAAATCCTTATATTGGGTAAACCACTTATCCATGAATCCTCATGTGATAATAACTGGGCTTCACCATCAGTTAGAAGGGTAGGCACAGACTGCAGCATGGTTTGGTGTAATTTCTCTCCTGTAATCTCCATCTAGGATTACTTCTCAGGAACCAGAACACTGGCAAAGGAGGCTCTCCAAGGGCTCCTGAAGAGTCAGTGCCTCAGCTGTTGGAGCTACTGTAGATCCTAAGTGTAACCTCAAGTCAAACAAACCTTAAATGCATTGTCAGTAAATTCTACTTTAGGAACATAATCTAGATTTGCAGTTACAGCAGAATGTAGCAAATAAACCTAGCCCTCCTAAGAAGGCTTAACCCATCCAAGGTCTTCCATGCAAAGACATAATTCCTTTTTATTTAGCATCTTAACCATTCTGCACTAATGCTATGCAGAAACTTGACTGGCCTGGCCAAGTGAAAGCCTAGGAAAAAGCATCGTAATCTTACCAATTAAAGGAAATCATCTGCCCCAAAAATGGTTTCCACAGTTTTCAAAGGCCAGAATGACATCTTATTCCACATGCACGTGACCCAAAGCATTAGACTAATCACTGGAACTGCAACAGGGCTTTTTGGTTGGCAGAATTACACCTTACAACTGCTAGAACTTTAGTTTATCATCCTGGTTTTCTGCTGACTGTACTCTAGTTCAGTAGGTTGGAATACCACATCAGTCCTGTCTCCCTCCTGCAGAACTGACTTCCAGATATGTGAGCATGAGGAGAAATTTGTCTTAAGAGATAAATTACTTCTGCATTCCTCTGACAAGGGTAAAAATGTTTTGAAGGAAAAAATAATTCCTGAAAAATCTTCATGTAATTATCATAGCAATAAATTATTTCATTGTTTATATAAATGTCTGCTTTTCTCCAGCACTGTTATCAGCATGTATAACTTTTACTTCAATAACTTCTATTGATCAGCTGTAAATAAACAGTAAATGCTACTGGAACAGAATAACATTCTCTTATTCTTTCTATACAAAAGGGCTGATTTGCCCTTGCTGTATCACTACTTTTGCACCCCACTTCCCAAAAAAGCTTCATTTCTCAATATCCTCCTCTTTGGGACAAGTCTTGTATCACTTGTCCTGTGAGAAATGTGGGAGAAACTCAATAGTCTTTGATAAGGAAAGTAAGCTTGGATGGCCATCCCTATTTCAAAGAAGAAGAAAGAAAGACTTAGAAAATGAAATATTGAAGCATCAATTAATTTGAAGAAGTAAGGAACTATTTCACATTAGACTGACATTTACACATAAGTTAAAGGCAGAGTTTTCTTTGACAAGGTGTGTCACACTAGATCAGAAACCTTATCAACTAGAAACACCATCCAGTGAGCAACAAATTCAATTAAAAGGAGGCTTTGTTCTTAACCTGAGGTATTTCTAGCCAAGAAATCTCGCATGATGCTTCTCTGTCATACCTTCTTTTTCCCCCCAGCTGGTGTCTTTACCTCAATTGTGCACCGAAAATGCCAAACCAAAGGGCAGACCTGCAATTTCATCATTCTTGTAAACTCTAAGCCTAGCAGCTTCTGAAGGCCATTTTGAACAATGAATTTCCAAAGCAAGGCATGCAAGTAATCATCTTCCTTGTATTACAAGGTAATTACCAGTAATTGGGAAGGCCGTTCTAAATTTCAGAAATATCTCTCAGTCTTAAGAAGAAAACTCACCTTGAAGTACAATACTGATTAAAAAACAATTCAATAAAAATCACACTTGGGGAAACACTTCTCAGTTAATCAGGCCTTTAGCTTGAAACTGCAACATTGTGGGCACCAAATTCCACCTCAGCCCTCCCAGCAAGGTTCATAACCAGGCTTGGCATCCGCGCTGTGCCTGCCTCCCAAACTCTCTCCCTGTCAAAAATCAGCTCTTCAAATGAAGAGGGCTGTAAAATATGCTGAGAGAGGAGAGCAAGACTCATGTGGAGAAGTGGTAGCCTTCCTCAGGGAAGTCAAGAGGTGGCAACCAGAGCTGAAACATCACCAGTGTGCTAAGAATCCCTGCTGCATATGAAAGAGAGAGTTCTGTTTGTTTCTCTGACATGAAAACACCTGGAATCTTCAAACAGATGAAGCAAGAAATTCAGAAGGCATTGCTTCTTAGAGCAAGCAGAAAGGAAAATTGGCTAGGAATGAAGACAAATAAGACAATTAAAGGTGACTTGGTTGGTGCTGCTGGGCAGGGCTGGGCATCCAATATTCCCCCAGCAGTGGGGGCCAGTGACCCAAACTGACCAAAGGGATGTTCCAGACCATGTGACATTGATTCATACAGAACCTAAGAAAAAGAGGAGGAAGGGGGAGCATTGATTATTTACCATGTTTGACTTCCCTTGAGCCCTGCTTCCCTTGGATGGTATTTGCTGATAGAAAGTAGAGAATAAAATCTTTAGGCTTTTTCCCTTCCTTGTGCTTATCCAGTCTTGGTTTTTGCTTCATCTCATCCTCCTTGTTTTCCATCACATTTTCTCTCTCCCTGTCCAGCTGAAGAGTGATAGAGCAGCTTGGTGAGCATCCACCATACAGATATTGGGTTTGCTTGGCAAAGTTCTGGCAGTGGTGGGGCTACAAGGGTGGCTTCTGTGAGAAGCTCCCAGAAGCCTCCCCCATGTCCAGCAGAGCCAGTGCCAGCCCAGGTTCCAGGACAGACCTGCCACTGGTCAAGGCAGAGCCCAGCAGAGAAGGTGGCAATGCCTAGGGGATGATGGATTTAATAACACAAAAAAAAGTTCTTGCACAGCTGTAATTGGGTGCAGAGAAGAGTGGGCTGAGATGTGATCAAGTGCCCTTAACCCCTATTTCCATCTCCCTCTGCTGCTGGGAGGGGAGGAGGGAGAGAATCAGGATTAATCCTGGGAAGGAGGGAGCAGTGGGAGGCACGTGTTTTCAAGATTAGTTTGACTTCTCATTATCCTGTTTTTGTTGGGAAATTCAATCCGGTTCCCCAAGTCGAGTCTGGTTTTCCCATGATAGTGAGGGGGGAGGGATCTCCCTCTGCCCCTACCTGAACTCCAGAGCCCTTTCTCTCCTCTGTCCAGCTAAGAGAAGCAGTGACAGAGAGGCTTTGATGGGTGCCTGGCATCCAGACAGGTAAAAACGACCACACACTACACGATTCGACAGCAACCTTGACTTTGGAGGTCTCTGACTGGCTGCTAAATGCCTGAAACACAAGACAAAGAGATGCACTAAAGGAGAGACCTGTGGGGTATCAGCCCAATGAAATAGAAACAGTTTCAATCGAACTGTCTCACGTCAGTTCAGGAGAATGTCCATGTGAAGGACAAACCAAGCATCTGCAACCAAAACAATTTTTAAAATTCAGGGCAGTTGTATCAGTCTGACCACCCACAGACATCTTCAAACTTTCCGTGGGAAGAGAGTGATCAGCATGGCTTGGAAAGCAAATATTGCTATTAAAAAGGGGAGATCTCCCACAGAAGGAGAGGCTTTAGAGCATAACAGTGCTCCAAAGTGGTGCCAGCTAACCTGAGTAAAACCTGTTTATTTTGTTGTTTGTCTTAGAGGTGGAAGGGAACAAGAGCCAACTGAGTTCAGCCCTCCTCCAAACAGGAGCACATCAGTGGCTCTCAGGCTACTCACATAGAGCAAACACCAGAACCACCAGGAACACTTCAGTGGAAACTTCCATTTTGGTCTCACAACCAGGGAAAAGCATCTAGATTATCCAGCTTTTTTCCAGTCAGGATAGCAGCTGCATTGTATTTCAGCTTGCCTTTGTATTTGGAGCATGAAAAACATCCTGGAGACGTTTGTTGTGCCCGAAGGGAAAGAAATAATCAAGAGCATTAAGTATTTATATTGCACCATATATATATTAATGTCACCTATTTTTACCACTAGAAGCCAGACTAAAGCTTTTTTGCTTTTAATAAAATTTGTTATTGAAAATAAAAACCCTTTGTACATTCTGTATAATTCATATTGTTCTACCATGCAAACATATGGCTCAGATTGCTCATTCGTATGAAGATAAATATGTTTATTCTCCCACTGACTCAGTGCTATGAGAAACTTAATTCTCTTGAAAGTTACCCATAATATAACTCAAAAAATGAGTATTTCAATCCTTCAGAGCCTTCTTACTAGGAAAAGGTAATCCAATAATTAGAGAGCTGCTTTTCATCAGGAAAATCAGCAGTTTTACAACAAAAAATAACTACTGATGCAATCATTAGTATTTTCTTCACAAATACGATTCAATTTGAATGTGTGCATACAGGTAATTTCCATATATTTAAGCCCGGTCTGCAGACAGCACCCAACAGCCTGGAGTGGTACTTTATTATTCAGCTCTGCACTGGCTAAAAATGCCACCCAGTTGCTCAGCACTCCAAAAGCAACCAATAATTTGGGTCTAAAGCGGGCTAATCAGCGTAACAGATTTAGCTAATAACGAGCAGAGCACTGACATGCACTGCAGGCACACCCTCCTGCCCTGTACAAGCACAGCTCTGGCACAGGATTGCAATCCTTGAGCATCAACACAATCCCCTCTGCTCTTTGCAGAGTAAGAGCCAGAACACAAAAAAAATCAAAGATCCTCCTTCTCTGAAGGAACTTGGACCTCTTTAATGTCTCACTCTCCTAAGGTGAAGCTTTTCCAAGCTAAAACTTTGTCAATAATTACAAGCAGTATGACTTGTGCTCAAACACAAGTTTTACTTCTGGAGAACGGGCAATGTGAAAGTCACTTCCCTTGTTACTTGAAAAGATTTCAGTAGTGTTTCCAGAAAATGGATTTTCAGGCATCCATCTTAAGCAAGAAGAAATATTCTCCTGAAGGGTTTCAAAAACTGACAGGTAAATTGAGAGTGCCTTAAATAAAAGACTCCCCGTGTACAGCAGCTTGACTTTCACCCTTTGGATTTTGCAAAGTTATCACTGTGTCAGTCCTTTTGGTCAAGCCAGAAGGATTCTGTCTTGGACAAAGGTAGAATACTTCATGGAAGCAACACCTGGGAACAGGAACTGATTCCAAAGATATTGAAACATTCCCGGATTGAACTGAATTACAGAAAACTTGCCTCTGAAAGTTTCTTCCTCCACTATACTTCATACTGAAATGGAAATGGCTTTTTAGACTTTTCTGCTTCAACTGTCTTCAGCTGTTTGTGCAAAAATGATTGAAAAGGATGTGATACACGTGATAAATGTGACAGGATACATAGGATCACATGACACATAGAACATCATATAATGACACGTGATACATGACATCTTAGATGTGACAATATGATAACAAAAACTATGTAATTATTCATGGCAAATACAATATGTGATACATATACAAGAGATGTAATAAATATGAATACAATATAAGTGATAAATATTATTATTAACAGCACATAGAGAGATAGGAGATATGATAATTCTTTTTTTTTTTTTGAGAGATCCTCATAACAACAGACTAAGCTCACCTGTTTTCTGGATTTTTTGTGTATTTGAAGAAGGAGCAGGTTTAGAGAAAAAAGATGAGTCACAACCTTGTGCAATCCTGAACCCTGAACGATCAGGAAAGCAGTGATTTTCAGAACCACAATACCCACTTCATCTTCAATGATAACTTTAAATATCATATGAATTCTCCACTTGATGGCTGGATTTTCTGCAATCTGCCTGGATTAAGTTACATTGTCTCAAGGCATTAAATGTGACAAATCTCATTTTCAAATCTACTACAGTATGCTTTAAAAGCTATTCCAAAAGCCCTTTTATTGCCTTTCAGTAAAAATCACCTATTAACTATGCTGAATCACGGAGCACTATATAAATGGAAGCAAGGCTCTAATAAAAGATAGGATATTAATAAAAATGAGGAGTGGGAAGATGGATCAACAACTGAGAAAGCCGCTTAGCAACGATAAGGGTGCAGGAATGAAAAGGATGCTGCACACAGGAAGCAAATATATGCAAAACACAGGCTGGAGTACAATTAAAAAGTCTCTGCCTTTGAGTAATAAAAGAGCATTTCTTTTACATGTTTAGGAAAATGTACGTAGTTAAAAAACATTAGCACTTGGTAACTGGACTACCAGGTGTGGGGCAGGTGTTTTAGTACACTGACACAGTTGAGTCTTCTGTCCTAAATGCACTTTGAAATTAAAACCAGTCATGCAGAATGAAAATTCAAAGCCTGTTCCAATTATTTGAAAACTCAATATAGCTAAGGAAGAACATAACTGAAAATAGGAGGGAGAGTGGTATTTTTTCTTTTCATAGTAATCATCATATAATACTTCATAACTGAGAAAAGTTTTAAGTCGCTTTACAGATGGCTTGGGAAGAATTCCTTGGCACTTGGAACAGTGTCAGTTTTACTGCCCAGAGTCTCAGGTCCAAACAACTGATGTCTGTTTTGTTTTAGCCCACATCTGTTCAAGTGGAACCACACAGCAGGCACCTTCGTGTGATTTCTTAATAATGTATCCCCTCTCCCCAGCCTCTCATCTCCAGAAAATCCAGATTAAATAACCACGACCAATCAATGGCAACAAGTTACAGATTTTAGGCAACTTAAAGAAACAAGCTATTAATCTGTTTCATTAATTACTAGTTAAATATTGCTGCACATACCTGTAAAGGCCCTTATTGGAAATGTCAGCCTTGCTATTGTTAGGCAGCAGTGAATACACAAGGCTTGAGTTTTCTGGGCACTAGAGCTATGTTACATTTTCTTTCCCTGTCCAAGATGAGCTTCATCAAAAGGATGGGCTGAGTATTTATCCAATAATTGACACTAATGAGAGCAGGTTGGTGGGAACAAGACTTCTGGCTGAGCTCACATCACCTAAAGCAGGAGCTGCCTACTGGCCCATGCTGATGGATTGATCACCTGTGGTCCCTCTTGTTTCCCATCTCTAGACACAGCCCTGTGAAGGGCCCAGCTCTGGGGGACAGACTGCTGTGCCCCGTGTTTCACTTCCAAAATCAGGCACAGAATGGTATTCTAGGAAGAGAAACAAAGCTAGCCAAACCACAGCAAAATTACACCAGGGCAAGGAATCTGCTGTCCACTCCATGCCTCTGGTAGAAGAGGGGGGAGTTAAGGGTCCCTAAGCAGAGCTCCCCAGGCAGATACTCACATTCCTGGGACACTGCTCACCTATCTCACCATCCTGCAGCACACAGATCTGTATCTATTCTTAGTTCAGTGGAGGGGGGCTTTCCACATGCAAATCAGTACCAACATCTCCATTTGGAGGACAAAGAAGGTGCTACTGGCTCCACTGGGTGAAGAGAGCTCCACTGTGCATGAATGCACCAAGTCCAAAGAGTCACAGCTTATCTACAACACTGGGCACCAGCTACGGGTGAGACAGCTTTAGGAAACCTTATTTCTGGTCAAATGTGACAGAGAGGGCCAGCTACGGGTTGCACTCATCATTAGGGATAAATAAGGAATACTGCACTGACAAGAGACCAGGGAAACACAGGAAGATCACTGAAGATGCAGCCTTGAACTTCCTTGAGGAAATGAAGATGTGCCAAGTGAAGACAATCCAACCATACACAGTGGAGAGCAAGTGTGCAAACTGCAAAGAACCCAGAGTGTTACAAGCAAAAAGAAATCTGACGCTGAGAGCTGCCCGTGGCCCTCTGGCAAACTGAGAGCACAGTAACGTTCTGCCATGAGAACGACAGATGCAGGGACTACAAGAGGATTACTTGACTTAATAACAGCACGTTAGAACCAGAGCTTGCATAATGTCCCTGAGAACCATGTCAGTAGGAGAATTAATTCAAAAGTATTCTACTTCAGAGTTACGTACAAGGTTTTAGGAGAAGATAAGCAAGACTATCAGCCTGAAATTAAACAGGCTGCTTATTACATTTGTGTTTGGCATACCCAAGTCAGCATAGTTAGCCAAATCATGACCTCCAAACTTAAAGAATAAGCACTTCACGGAAAGAACTTAAACTGAGGTTCAAGAGCACTTTACTTTTGTCATGACAGAATACAGAATAAAACACTTCAGTAAATGAACTGAGAAAGGTGCAGCACACGATGGAGGAGGAATTACCCATCACTGAATTAACTGGTGGTTCACTAGCCAGGCCATTCCTGCATATATCAAATTGCTAACACAGGGTCCAAGGACAGTATTAACACAATAACAGAAGAGATCTCAAAAAGTCAAGCACTCAGCAGACTGTGTCTTAAGACACAGAGCAGAGGTTTTTTTTTTTTGTCATATAGCTGTTGGAATAACCTGTACAAGCAGAGAGTGAATGCCCCTACAGCACAAAAGGAGGCAGAACTTAGATACTGGTGGAAATGAACCAGTCAAATATGCAAAAAGAGAATGAGGGGGGAAAACCTAGAGAGATAAATGATTCCATGTATTCCCTGTATCTTAAGACAGCACAAAGTTATGTATAAAGCTGTTGGGAACTCAGAATACCTTTATGGCACCCATTAAGGAAATGTATTCTGTAGATTATTTTTCCAGCAAAGAAGGCAAATAAAGGAAAAGCACAGATATTTTGATGATATAAAAGGTTAATGCTAGTAAAGCTTCTGTCTTAACCAAAAAGAAATAGCATGACTAAACATGAGTCTAAACAGCTCTTCAAAGAACTAGAATTCAGAGTAAATGAAAGAAAGAAGGTAAATTTCCTGAAAATAAAAACAACATTAATACCACATTTGCAAATGGAGGCACCTCAAACTGTTCAGGTGACCACAAAGATGCTACAGCAAAGGGCTATTGCAAAAACAACTCAATTCCCTTCCATATCCGATCTGAGTTGCTCTTGTTTGTTGTTTATAATGATCAGTGATTGTTCTGTCTCCTCGAGATAAACTCACATGAGGACTGACTCGATAGCACTAAGCACATTCTGTGACTCCACAACAAACCAAACTCTTGTGCAACACCAGTAACTGAAATTTGCTTTCCCAAAAAGGTGCTGACTACCCATCCTCTAGCCAAGATAAGGACACCAGGAGGGAAAATCCCTCAACATGGCTTGTTTCCACAGGGACAAAACTCATGGGTCATAAGGGAAGGAAGATTTGACAACCTCAAAGGTTTTTCTTCTTGTTTAGTGAGGAGACACATCTTCAGAATCCTTTATATGAGGAACCTAACTACTCCATCCCTGAAAATACATAGTTTTAAAGCAGTCAATAAACATTGGGAATCTGATCATGTTGAAGGTCCTTTTGCTCATCACCAAGGGCCCAGTTCCTACTGCTGACCAAAACACTGCACAGGGAACAAAAATCAAGAGCCATTTCTGTCACATAAACTTTAAATCTGTGCAAGAAACAGCACAAGTGGAAAAGAGCTTTAGTGCTGCTACCTGAGAAACCCAAACATTACAGAACCCTGATGATCAGAGTGCATGGAGGGTTTCAATGTCTCTGCTGACAGTGGATCATGCACCACAGCTGTCATCCTGCCATCAAGATGCTGTTTCTAAGTTAAGGGATTTCCAGTGACAACCCACCTCTATATATTTTTTTTTTGTGTGTGTGATTCCAGGTCTCTTTTCCTGTCCCACTGCTGCCCTTGATGCTGAAAACTAGTAAAGCAGAGCTTCCACATTCCCACTGTCACTCTGGCAAGCTTTGCCCATTCAGTCCTTCAAGGACTCTGTGCTAGGAAGCAAAGAACTGCACAGGCTTAACAGAATTTCTTGACCAAATTTATTTCAGAGAATTTAGGAGTTCCAATACCTCAAAACCACAAGCCCTAAGACACACTTGCCCTTACACTGAGCTGGCTCCCTCCTCAAAGCAGCCACAGCTTGGAGAGCACTTCCTTGCCTTCACCCAGAAATCATTCTAGCAGGATCCATCACTCACTGAGGAACTGGGGGATAAAATGGTAAATGAAATTCATGCTGGTAAATGCAAAGTAATGCAGGGAGGAAATCCCTTTCCCTCGGCACTGGGCAGGCTACAGCATCTTAGAGAGATAGGAAAGCTATAATGAAATTATGCACATCAATTCTTTGCAGACAGTGATTTAGCACTCAGTAGCAGATAGAATTTCAGAAGCTGATGAGAAAAAAAAAGGGGGAGAAGAAAAGCTCATTATATCATGGTATGATTTTTCTACATCTCAAGGGCTGGAAAGGGATCAGGAATGATAAGGATAGTAAGAGCTATAAAATGTTTTCTGTATGCAAAGCATTTGAACAGACTAGGAAGATTCAGCTGGGAAGGAATTTGATAAAAAGTCTACAAAAATTTACAAGCAGCATTGACAAACTGAATAGACAGTAATCCTGCATCACTTCTCATAATACAAGAATTATCAGATAGCACTTTGAAAAACAACAAAAGGAAGTGGTTTTCCCACAGAGCATGCAGTTTCACTGTTCTCTTTATGACAGAAGATTGCTTATCTTTCAAGAACAATTAGGCAAATTCTATGGATTAAAAACTCCCACCAACAGCTATTAAACACAGAGCTGTGACTGCTGCCAGACAGAACATACCTGTGAGGCAGCCAGCCAGAATTTGAGAGGGTGTATCTGGAGAAATGAAATTTCCCTATACTTAGATAATAAAATACCTAGCCCAGGCAATAGTAACAAGCTAGAAGGATGCTTAAACTGACCCAAACATGCACTTACACCCTTCTCCTGTGTCATGTGCCTGATCTGAGAGTCACATCAGTCATTAAATTGCTTCTAGGAAAGCAGCTATTCCCTTTTGCTGCCACAATGAAACAGAAATGAGATCTCAATTTGCTTTTCTTTTTAAAGAACCTAATATTGTATAGATATTTATGCCTTAGTGCATCCTGCTGATCACTTGTGTTTTGATAGCTTTGCTTTCTGTTGTATTGTGCTTTATATGGTGCAAAACAACGAAGGGTTTGTGTTCTGGTGACCTTCAGCTTTGACCAAAAAGCTGCAACATCACACTACTAAGAAAAAACAGACCATGCAGAAGAATTTATTTTTTAAATTTTAAGTGGCACTTTACTACTTCTGTCTTAAAGCAGTAAGTTCTTCAGACATCATTCCATCCTTTTGATGTGCCAGAACTGCTCTTAACTTCTCACCTCATTACATTTGCAGAGATCATTCACTCTTGTAACAGAACAAACTCCAGGTTTAGGTGCTGGTTTATGTATTTTAAGGCATTGGCCTCTCTGCTTAGCCTTGCTGGAAATTCTGGATCCCATTTACAGGGGAAGGAAGGCCAGAGGAACTGCCATCCCAATAAATTGCCATTGCATCCACTGTCATTTGGTACCTCAAAATTCAGTCTCTGAATTTTTGAATTCTTGCTATGCATACTTGCTGGGTCACTGTGTTTGTTTTTGGGGTATCATTACATTTGTTAGCAGTAGCACACACAGCTCACTTTACTGGGTCTGCTTTGCTACTCCTAGCTAGAAAACTCAATTTTGGTTACATCCTTCTTCCTGCTCAGCCAAATGAATAAAACCATCATTCTGATGGATTACACTACGCTTGGGTACAGAAACACACGCAAGGTAATTCCACCTTACAACCCAAGAGGTATTTATCACAAAATACTCTTCACACTTACTGAAAGGGGATTTAAAAAATTGGGATTCTATCATAAGGAGAGCCATTATGAGCTTAAGAACTGAAGATACCAAATTCCTTGAGGATCATGTCTTAGCTTTGTTTTCAAGAAAAGGACAAAGGTAATCTACTCCCTTCAATAAAACTTTGGGGTTTTTTAGTGGTTTCCTCAACTCTTCAAACTCTTCGTCTCTGGTTGTTCAATCATGGAAAATGCTCTGGTGGAAGAGGGTAGGATTTCTGAGGGCTTGCAATGATGATGGCTCTGGAAAAAAACTGATCATATCTGTGCTCAGCATCTCAATTCACAGGAAAAAACATGTTCTTGTGGAGGGCCACCCTGTGCCAGATAGAAATTCTCCGTAAGGGCTGTGCAACTGACAGGCTTTTTTTGTTGTTTTGGCAGCTGAATTGGAAGAAAATTAGATAAGAAATTAATGTTTAAATGGGCTAAACATTTGCTTGGTTTTGATGCTTGAAACTAAAACACCAGAACATTTACTCTTAAGAACTCAGAAAAGAAAAGGAAAGGAAAAAGCAAAGGAAAGAGAAATTAGGCTCATGAAACAGGAAAATTATTTTCCAAGTTCTGACCAGCACTGCCTGAAACAAAACCATTGCTATCAACCCCAGCACCACACAAAGAGGAAGAAGACCCCAGCAAATACTTCTGAGATAGAAGCCTGGCTCATTTTGGAAGTTTGCTGGCAGCTGCTGGGCAGCCAGCCCATGCCAGCAGTAAACTGCAAAACCCAGTCAACCCCAACCTTGGTAATGAAACTGAATTACAAGATTTCCATTTGCCTGCCTAAGCCCACCCGAAAAGGGATACAGAGCTGACAACACAGAAGAGGGAAGGCAGAGCAAATTCAGAAACTAAGGAGAAATCTTAGCTTTGATCATGGTGAGTGATCACACTAGAGTTTCATTTACATTATTTATTTCATACAAGGTTTTTAATTGTTTGTTGTAACATGCAGGAGGTAGCAAAAACAATGCTTGCTTTCTGTACCTAATTAGCAAAAAAGACAGTAACATAAACACATCCTGCTTAAGAAAAGCATTGACTTCCTTGAGAATATTGCTCCTCTTTTATCTTTCCTTGAAAAGCAGCTGGCACCAAGAGCTGTGACTGGGGCTTTCTATGTCACAGGCTCAGTACAGGGTGCTCATGGAAACCATGGTGGGAGCTCTGGCTTGAGGATTTAAGGCTGCTCAATAATTACCATTGGTTTAAGACTACTGGATTACATTTCAGTGATCAAAAAATAATGCCTTAAATGTTTCAAACTGTGAAGCCTTGTGAACATGTTTATTCTGTATTTCACTTCCATCACTGCAGTAAGTTTGGGGCCATGTTACTTATGTTCAACACAAAGGAATAAATTGTATTCTTAATGGTTCTCAGTCACTTGAACTCATGTTCATGCTACTGAAAACTTCCCATTGCAGTCCAAAATCAAAAGGTTTAGGGAGAAGCTGGGTGGAGTTAAGGAATACTAATAAAGGTTAAAAATTGAACCAAAATTTGCCATAAGCATTAACCTTCTTGCAGCTCTCATCACAGAGAGAGCAAACCAATAGAGAGGCACCAAATGAACACATGTCATGCAAAATAATTTTAAGGAGGGCTATGTGTGCATGTAGATCCATATTTACTTCTCTCTTGTCCAAGAGATTCTTGGGACAAGAAAATATAAAAGTAGCAAACTTCAGATTCTGGCTTTAGGGCTTAAATGACTAATGGTGGATAGAACTTTCACTGCTATTAAAATGTTACCATGAGAAAGCAAAGACTGTCTAACAAAGACTGAATGAATGGACTGCATGACACAAAGGTGTGAAAATCTCATCACAGAAACAGGGAGTGGATGGGGCTGGCAGGGACCTCTGGAGATCACCCAGCCCAAGCCCCCTGCTCAAGGGTCACCTGGAGCAAGTTCCACAGGACTGCATCCAGGTGGGTGTGGAATCTCTCCAGAAAAGGAGACTGCACAGCCTCCCTGTGAAGCCAGTTCCAGCACTCTGTCACCCTCACACACCCATAACTCTTGATTTGTTCTTCACCCACTCCTTGGCAGAGCTCCACACATTCCAGTGGCTCTCTCACATAAACAGCAGCTCCACCACCCTGCCTTGCTGCCCTGGCTTTCCTAGAAGGATCTGTGGGCATCCATGGCTGTGTTCCCACCATGTCTCTGGCTGTAATGAGATCATGGCCCCAGTGATAGAGAGCAGAAAGGCAGAAGTAGTACCAGTGCTGCCAATTCCCTTCCTCATTAATTTCTCGCCGTTATATTTAGCTTACTGCCCAGGAGTGCATCCCAATTCCAGCACAGGGGACTCAGCAAGGGTTTACTTTCACATCAGCAGCCCTCAGGCACATGGGGCTTGACCCTGCTGCCATTCAGATAAACAGGAATTTGCCCATGGACTTGCAAAAGTAGGATACCTGTCTTGAAAACAGTAACTTCATATTAAAGAAATGTTGGAGTCCTGTTCAGTAACTCTTCACTTGTCCCATTCTACTCTAAAATAAAGGCAAATTGTTGCAAGACAAGCTAGTAGTTTATCAATATAGCTCTATACATGAGGCTCCTAAAGAGCAATTATCACCAGCAATGTACAATATGGGCTGGTTTCTTGTGTAAAATTTGTTTCTGAGGTAAACGTTCTGGAGTTTCAAAGAACTGCCTTTGACCGACCCTAGCTGGGAGATGAACAGTGAAAAGAAAGAAGAGAAATTGGAAGAATGACAGGGCCTGATCTTTGCAGCAGAGGTGAGCACCATGATTAGTGTACCCTGCTGCTCTTCCAGCAGTGGAACTATTCATCAAAAAACCACAGAATAGAAGCAGAACAGCACCAAGGCCACGGTACACTTCCACTGGCCACCTACCCTGAAGGGGCTGTGGGACAGGACAGGACAGTGCCACTGCCCTGGCCAATGTCCCTGCACTCCAGCAATCCCTCTGCCAGCCCCTTACACGACTTCCCACAAGAATTCACAAACGAGCCCCAACAGGGATGAGAGGGGCTGCAACACAAAGCAATAATTAACAAATCTCCAACGTGTGTGCATAGAATCTCCTCGCAGAGCTGGCTCGGTGATTGTTCGCTTCCTGGCTGGAGTCCAGGTTTCTAAATCCCTGCCAATAGTATTTCTAAAAATGAATTTCCAGCAATATCTTAATCAACAAAATGTTGCCACATCACAGCACTTCACAGCAGAATCCCAATGAATTACTCTTAAAACACCACGCAATTAAAAAGGGTAATGAGCATTATACTGAACTTGCTCTAGAGAAATGGTTCCAGTACTGAGAGCAGCCACTCACTGATTCCTGCCCTGACTTTTGCATTCCAGCCCTATCTATCAGTGATACTGCCTGTCTCCCAAGAAACCAGATACTGAACCAGAGTTTTATTCAGGTCAGGGCTCCTTCACCACTAACCTGTAAGGGGAATTTAGCTGACAATATGAATGTTGGAAGAATGAATGTCTTGTTTTCACGACAAAATAGAAATGAAACTCGTCCTGTGAAGACGTTGTTCAGTTTCCATTCATTTCCACTCAAGCTTGACAACTCCCTGCTTTGGGTTAAAAAGTTCTTCAGGACTATGGAATTTTGGGCCACAGCTTTCAAGTAAATCATTTGAGCAGCTTTGTGTTCAAGCTCTGTATTTTGGGATATTTGGACCTTTAGCAATAGAAATGTTCTGTATCTTGAGGATAGGAAGCTTGGCCTATTACCTTGATGGTTTTCTGTCCAATGATATGCAATGGTCATACTGAAAAAAAACAAGACATGAACAAAAACCCAAATTTAACTCTGGATTTTAATGCATATCGAACACTTATATTTGCCATTCAAGATAAAGTGTCTGAAGTAGATGCACTTTCCTTGGAAAAGTTTAATCTCTCTAGACTTTTGTTGACATTTTCAAATGTTAAAAGAGTAATTACCTGAAAAGTGACATAAGGGGAAAGCATGTATGCTACATGTTTTACAAGACAAAGCTTTTTTAATTTAATAAGTATACCAACTATTGGGCAGGGGAGTGAGTAAAGAAGAATTTAACAAATGTTGATGCTGTTAAGACACTAGAGGGGAAAAAAAAAATGCATTTTCCCAAATGTTCACCACAAAACCAAACCAGTCCAAGGTGGGAGATAACCAGAGGAAATGATACCCTGACTACCACAAGCTGAAAATTGTGTGAAAAAGCAGCCCTGAGGCTCTGATGTATGGGAATGCAACAGAAATGGCAAAAAGAAGTAATCTGCATCTTCCCATCACTTCCTTGCACCCTGCAAATTCTATTTGGACAGAACAGTGCCTGTCCAGTGGCAAAATTAATGGAATATATGGGTTTGGGAAAGGAAAGAATCGCAGATATCTATGAGTTACATTTGGAAACTCTTGCCTCCAACAGGCTTTAGGTGATTCATTTTAACCCCCCTTAAAGAAAAAGTCTGTAACTGGATTCACTGTTGGGAAACAGCAGCACAGAAATGTCAGTAAAATGAGGACTGGAACATCTCCACCTTAAAAAAAAATAACATCCAAATAAAGAAGAAGAAAAAAAAAACGTTTTAGTTAGGAACCAGTCTG
The DNA here is from genome assembly GCA_013397295.1 of Polioptila caerulea. Lineage (NCBI taxonomy): Eukaryota > Metazoa > Chordata > Aves > Passeriformes > Certhiidae > Polioptila > Polioptila caerulea. Next base: position 160,815 of record VYXF01010426.1, on the reverse strand, counting down.
GCTAGAGTAGTACAACTCAGAGCAGCAGAACTGCATTCCAAAGTTTTCCCTAGTAACTTCCAAGAGCCTCCCGCATCAGTGTGGGAGAGGGAATTTTGCTTCTCCAGGTAAATGGAAAGGCTGCTGCCTTTTCTGCTTGATGTAGCAAATCCTTTGTGCAACAGCTGCTCCCTCACACCTCACTGCTCCGGGAGCTCCACTCCTGGTATGATCTAAGGGGCTAAAATGGCATCCATTAGAATCAGTAGGATTTTATCAGAAACGTGCTGAAGCCTCAGTTGTTTCTCTGGGCAGAATGGGAGCAGATAATCCCTGACAGTGCTGCCAGGAATGCCCTGAGATCTGCTGCTTGCAGTGCTTGGTCTGCAGACCTGTTCCTGCTAAGAGCTCTGAAGTGAAGCTCAGAACAATGTCTCATGTTCTGTGTTATGTGAGTCTGGGTCTTTATTAGGAAGTTTCTTTCTAGCTACTGAAGTATGTTTAGGAATACATCTTGTTCCTATGGAAATCAGTGAGAATTCTGCCCTTGCCTCCAAATAGAGCAGGAACAGACACCCTGTCTGCAACATCAGACTTCTTGGCATAAAGTGAGAAAATTGGGAGGGCCTGCTAAGCTTCACTGGTGTGGAAAGGTCAGCCTGCAAATCAAGGGACTCCCACAGAAGTGGGAGGGCTGCAGCACATGCAGAGGGGAGGCCTCTCCCTGCCTTATCCCCAGAGAAAATCCCAAATCCACGCCTTGGCTCCTTCCCCCTGCCAGCCCGTCCCGGCAGCTGAAGGGAAAAGGCAGAGCAGGAGCAGCATCTCATGGCTGAGGTGCTGATGAACCTCGTCCCTCCTCTGAGCAGTACAGGTATGGGAGGAGCTTGAATTTTAAGCAATTTGAGCTGACATCTCTATTTTACAAGTAGGAAATACACCCAAGTCCAAAACTTCCAAAATTACTTGTGAGTCTGAGCATGTGAATTTTTATGTTTGTAATGAGGTATCTCAGACAGGGGAGAGGATCCCTCCAGAATGCATTTTTTAAATCATAGATTTCTTTGGGTTGTTTCAAACTTGGGCCTTAAAAGCCTAAGTAGTTTTGAAATTATTATACATGGTTCATTAAAAATACGATGAGTAATTGAAAGGTCAGAAAGGAGCTTTTCCCCATCTTCACATTTAAAAAGTTTCATTTTTTAAAAGAATGAAGTGACAGAAACAGGACAATTTTACATTACCATTGGTATGTAAAAATATAATCTTTGTTTTATCTAAAGTTTGGCCATTAAATTCTGATGGAAAGCAGAAGTCTACCATAAGTAAGAGATATCACTTTAAAAGTCAGTTTTACATCGGCAAACCTCTCATATGAAACAGCCCTGCCTCAATCTAAAAGACTCATTTATCAGAAGTATTGATTATTAGGGTGATTTTGAAATGAAAACCAAACTAAAAACCCTATAGCTAAATCAAGTACACCACCATTTGAAGTACAAACACTTTACAGTAGTTTATGAAGAACATAATTGAGCTTCAAACAGGAATAACAGAAACATCTCTCATATCTTCCTAGCCCTGTTACTCACTCCTGTCAAATGATGCTGTGCATTTTATAAGCCCAAAAATTATACCTAGAAACTCACCTGCCCAATCCTCTCCTAAAAACACAGAAAAAAAACCAATTAGGATATTTAGTGCTGATCTCTGCCCTCCATGAGCCCCTTGCTGCTTGTTTTAAATTCATAATGGCCTTATTTTTCCATCCAGAAAACTACTACATTTAACCTGACAGCAAACTGGAAAAGCAGTCACGAGCCATTCTTTATTTTCAAGTCCTTGGAGTAGAGATCTGTAAACTTTTTTTCTGAAATCTGTTTCCTTCAAATATATTCAGCAAAATGAATGTTAAGGAACTAGCACTGGAAGTAATTCCCCCACAACATCTTCACTCTGATCTCCAACAATCTCACTGGTGTACAGAAGCCAGTGACCAAGGACCAAGACAGGAAAAGTGTTGGCTACCATTTGTTACTGTGCTGCACTAACATTTTGCTGCTTCCCCAGAGATTTCTCTGCACAATATATGCACATAGCAAAACTCAACACTCCAAATAAGCAACACTCAGTGATGATGGTTAATGGGGCAAGGCAAAAGTTAAAATAGAGGGGGTAAAGTGGCTTGTCCAGAGTAGATCAGAGAAAGGAGCTCAACCACCTCCTCTAAATACTGGTCCAGTATCTCATTCATCCCAGGTGTGGGACCTCCAACACCAGAGAAACAAAGAATATTAAGTTTATTTCCACATGACAGCAAAGTTTGAGCAATAGGCTGGTTGAGCAATTTGCAGTATCTTGAATATGAACGCCATTAAAAGCATTTTTGTTTATAAAAACCAGTGTACATTAGATCCAAGTTACTTTGGTATAATGTTCAGTAAAACACAATTCAAACCAGTATCAAGATCCATATTTATAGACTTACTCTTCAAGCCTGTGTACATTTTTCCCGCTCCCCCCCCAAAAAAACCCCTTTATCAGTGACAGCTTTACCTACTCTGATGTCTTCTCACAACCTTAAGTGATTATTGTTCTGAAAATATCTAGGAAAGTAATAAGGTCTTGTTAAAAATTATCTTTCTTGCTGCCTGTTATCAGTTTTAAAAAATAAAACTAAGAATTTTTTCCCCCCTCATGGCATCTAGGGTCTGAAAAATGAACTGGAATATCTGTTGCTCTCACTACCACCAATACGAAAAGGCTGAGCTTTACAGAGGATGTAAAGCACAGAGTAAAACCTTTATCACTTTCTCTCTACTTGTATTGGCTGTGCAGCACTAAGTAGTAAAAAATTAATTATTCAGCATGGAAATTTAAGTCAATGACATCCAAAGGAGACAAAACAACAACTAAGGTTTCTGTTCTTTTCTTTCTTTCTGCTCCTGGGATTGTCATAAAGTTACTTCACTAGTAACTAGGGGCTGGTGATGGTCCTCAACTCACAAGAAATATTTTCAGACAGGTATCTCACTATTGAGTTGGCAAAAAAGTCAAGGTCTTAGGGGTATTTCAGTAAAAATACCCTCAGGGTATCTCAGTAAAAGCTTGAAGTGTGATTTGCCTACTCTAATGCATTTGGAATGAGGCAGATGTTTTAGCACTTTGCTGGACTGAGCTGAGGAGAGACTCTTTCTCACAACATGGAAGAGACAGTTATTTTAAAACAGTTTATTCACTCAGAAGGAGTGTTTCAAGAAAGAAGAAAGAATGTATGCTTCATACAGAAGTTCCCCTACTATTATAACTTCCTACTCCTGTAATCTGAAACAGTCACAACTGAACGTCTCTCGGGCAGTATTTCAGAACTGAGGATTCTAAAACATTCCTTACACACTCCCAATGTGTCTCAACATAATACTATCTATTAAACTGTCTCTTGCAAAATCATGGAAATTTGCAGGAGAGTTTCAGATGTTTAACCTAACATACAGTTAAGTTAAAAGTGTTTGCTTATTCTCTCTAAAAAAGGCTTTTAAGTCCCTCCTGAGTTGCAATGCTAAGGCAAGTGATCGAGACTGTCATTCAGTTTCACAGCATTTTCTTTCCTTACTCTTGCTTCTTCTCACTGGAGGAGTACTCTTTGTAACAGTGGATATTCCTACAAATTTCAGAATGCTAAAGACATTCCTTTTACCTGATTCTGATGAAGTTAACCCAGGAAAGCATTTTAAATGGAATTAGAACCACTGTTTTCAGCTGGATGGTAACAGTGCCCACCTTTTGAAAACCAGCAGCACTGTGCTATGTTAAATAAAGACTAGAGTTAAAAAGGAGGAGTTTTACCTCTACTGTTAGAGAAAAGGAACATATAATATATGTTCACTCCTTGTAACAGAGGACGACACACACAGTTTTAACAGTACTCCATTTCAGGTAAAGTGTTTTGCTTGATTAGCTTCAAGCACAGGTGCAAGTGAGCAACATTTCCTTTTGTTGAGCAGAGTGGGGTAGGAAGAAGTTAAAGAGACCTGTCAAGGTCACACCACAGCACGATGACAAAGTTACAGAGGAAGTCACCACTGATTCCCAGCTCAGCTGTAGCAGAGACTGCAACACGATCTCCTCAAAGGGTTCTGTGCTGCCAAATGACACACAAGGAAAAAGATCAGTAACATCATGATTTTTAGCACTAACTCGTCTCAGGGGTACTCTGAACACGAGACAAGTCAGACCACGTCTTAGGTTGAGCTTTAGAGCCAAACGAGGTAATGCAGCAGAACAAGTACTCGGAAACCTTGTACAACTCTCACACTTGCTTAATCGCATCCACGTATCCTTAAGTCTGGGGAAATCGTTGAGCGCTGGAGGAAAAGCCAAGAGGGACCACAGGATCACGCAGGGTTTATTTGCTTGTTTTTATCCCCGGTGACAAAACACGGTATACTAATACGAATACGGAAAGAGAGATAACCGGGCGAACAGATAACCCCGAAGGCTCCGAGGGGTCCCGTTGTCATGGAAACAAGTCGCCGCTAATGAGCTTTCCACGGCACGAGTGATTAATACTCGGGCCCTGTAAATAACTATTGATGCCGAAGCCAACCAGCCCCGCAGGCAGCCGCTGGGTCGGGGCGAGCGGCAGCGCGGCGCGCACACTCCGCGGCTCCCTGCGCACCGAGGGCACCGCACAAAGTTTCCCGAGCGCTGCTGCCACCGCGCTGCGCGGGGGAGCGACGGCGGCCACGGACAGCGCACCACGGGCCGTGCCGTGCTGGGCCGGGCCGTGCCGGGCGCTCTGCCCCGCTCCTGCCGCCGGGCACGCTGCCCGCAGGTCTCCGGCAGCGCACGGAGCGGCGCAGCCCGCGACCGACCGCCGCCTGGACACACGGACACGCCGCCCCTCACCTTGCGCTCAGCCACTTTTCCCGGCAGTTGCGCGGCGATTCCACGGAGGAGAGCGCGGCTCCGGCACCTCCGACCACTGGGAGCGGAGCACGGTGCTTCAGCCAGCGAGCGCGGCGACGAGGCACCGATGTACATAAGCAGCTGCCACCTCCTTCCCCGGCTCCCCCATCCCCTCCTGTCCCCGCCCGCTTCCCCACCTTCTCTCTTCCTCCCCCCGCCCCCGCTCCAACCAGCTGCTCTCGCTCCACCTGGGCCGGCTCTCCAGGTGCCTCCCTGCGCCCACACGCGTCCCCTACAGCAGCTGGAGCTCCGCGGCGGCTGCTCCGCCTCTCGCCGCGCTGGCTCCGCTGTCCCGCACGGAAACTTCCCCGGCCCCCGGCACTCCTGTCCTGTACGGAGCGGGCTGCTCGCCTCGGCCGGGGACGTCGCAGCGCGGAGCCCTGTCCCGGCTGGGGGACAGGCAGAGCCGCTCGGAGGTGGCCACTCACCTCAGGAAAGCCCGGCGGCGCCCGCCGGAGATGGGGGCGGACGCGGCGCTGGCAGCATCACCGATGGAGGTGAAGCCTGGCGGGGGCGCGGCGCGCTCCCCCTGCCCTCTCCCTGTCCTGCTCCTCCCGCAGGGCTCCCCGGGCACGGACGCGCAGCCCGGGCGCTGCCGACACTGCCGGGCCGCCTCTGCGGTGGCCGCCGCCCGCCCTCCGGAGCTGGGGGGAGGATGGATGAGGGAGGGGGCGCTGGCAGAGCGGGTGCCGCCGGAGCGGAGCCGTTCCGTGCCGCTCTGCGGTGTTCAAGGATCGGCTTCCCCCGGGAGGGCTGGGCGCTGTCACCTGCGGGCGAGCGGCTGGGCCAGGAGGCGACAGTGCCGCGGCTTCCCCGGGGCTGCCGGCCAGGCGCTGGTCCCTGCCCGGCTCCGCTCCCCTCTTGTTCTTCTTCCCCCTTCCCGCACGGCGCCCTCCCCTCCCAGTCGTTACGAGGGCACCGGGGATTAAGTGTACGTTCAATTCTAAGAGCATTGTATTAATAAAGAGCGATTCGGTGATTTTAAATTACTCTGCGAGCGCCCATCCGGCAGCCCGTTAAGCAATCCGCTCCAGGCACGGTTTAATCGGAGGGATCAGAGCGCGTCCTCCGGTGCCTCCGGCGGGGCTTGCCCGGGGAGCCGCGGCCGAACGCCCACCTGCCCTGGGGTTCTTGAGGAAAATTCCTTACGGGAGAGCCCTGCCCGGCCCGGGAAGGCGGTGCTCGCACTGCTGCCAGCGGGAGCACCGGGACAACCCCGGGACAACCCCGGCCTCCGCCTCGGGACAGCCGCGGAGTTTGTCCCACGCCTCGCTGGAGACTGAACCAGCCCGGGCCAGGCAGGGGCTGGCCGTGCCGCCTCAGGTGAGACACTGGAGGAAGTGCACGTCTTTAGAGCAGTGGAAATCTGGCTTTTCTGGGGCGTGACGCGGGCGGACACACGGACAGGCAGCGCGCCGTGAGCCCTCCTGGCTCCTCAGAGCGATTCCCCGGCTCACCTGCGCACCTGGCTGCTGCAAGAGCAGAGCCGCGGCTCCAGGACAAAGACTAAGGCAACTCCGAGACGGAAAGAGGAGGATAAGACACTGATGTATGGGCTCAGCCCTCAAAAAATGGCCAAAGCTTCCCTTTCTCCCTCCCTCCTTTTGCATCACACCTCCAGAGCCCAGGTTGTGACCTCAGAGAAGTTCTAACCTAATCTAAGTAATGTCTATAAATGACCTCTCTCATGAATTCGCATTATGAAAAAAAAAAAGATTTTTCATTTACATTTTAATGCATAAATCATGCAAAGTAGGGAGCTCCAGACACTGTTGCAAGAGTGATGACTCATGCCCACCACATGTACATTATTTATTGTCTGAGGATGGGACCGTGTTTAAATTAGGCTGCTTGATAACCTAATCTGGATGTTCTGAACTGCTTCCCTATAATTATGTTCTGGAGAAAGTAAAGCATCCTTTCTTAACCCTAGTCTCTCTCCCTGACACATTTTAATTCAGAGTCTTGTGTGGAACTACATGTTTTGAATTTCCTAGCAGGTGGAGGGCTCTTTCTGCACAGGCACTGCACATGGAAAGGAACGATCACAGATGTACTTCTCAGATCAGGCAGGAATGTAAACTATGGCTTTCTGCACATTAGCAGATAAAAACTGTAAGTTCAACAATTTCAAACAGAAATGAAGATACCCTGTCAGCTTGTGCCAGTTTCTCATACTGGGATGTCTCATTACATGGCTGTGTTAAACTAGGCTTCATCATCCCATTGGGACTAATTCTGTTCCAGACACCAAAAAAAACCCCTCCTTATGGCTAGGTGGGCTGCTGTTATTTTTTCATAAAATAATTACAGAGCAAAGAAATGGTGCACCACCAGTTCATCTGTTTGTTTCCTTTTTACAGTCCTGTACTATTGCCAATTCTTCCATTTTACTAGACCTTGAGAGTACAAGGGCAATAAGCTGTTCTGTTCCCTGTTCTTCATTTGTTTTTTCTTTTTCTTTTCAAGCAGATGGTATCAAGGAAGCTCTTCCCACACGTACACAAAGATTCAAAGCCGTTCCTGTGAGGAACTCAGGCTTCAGCTACTACTTTTGTCCTGTGCTTCTCTTTCTATGAGAATGACACACTCTCGCCTTCACCCATTTCATTGTTGTGAGTGACCAAAGGAAAAGCTGTGGCCAGAATCTCCTCTAAATATGACACAAACAATTCTGTGGTATTCATGCCTATTTTGTGAGGAGCAGACATTTTCCAGTGGATAAATGTGTGTGGGGAAAGATCAGGATGGAGGGTGTTTATTTTTGCTCGATATTTTGGAGGAAAGAAATACTGGACTTTGAATGGTTTGAGCTTTTGATTGGCTTTTGGTCAGATCCCAAACCCACAGGGCTGAAATGCAGCAAACAGTAATGGGGAAATGCAAATTAGGATAAGAAATTAAAATTAAATCCCAATCAATGATTCTGTCATCCCATGCTAGTGCCAGATGCAGCAACCAAATGCTTGTGTCCCAACAGCCTCATCATCGTCTGCTTGATGTTGTGTGGCTCTTTTTGCAGTAAATATAAAATAAAACCAATCTTGTGTTTTAAAGAGTTGGTAGACACTTTCTAGTTTTAAAAATATCTACAAGTGTTCCTGCTATAGCACTCCTGTCTCATAAAATAAAAGCTGTTTAAAATTATGACTTCTGCCGTGATGTAAACTTCGAGTACCTGTCTTGGTGAAGGTGGAGGGTGACACCAAACAGAAGATGGGTGATTTAACTATCACTCTGGCCCAAACCAGTGCTGGAATTGGTGTTAGGATTCAATGCCACTGAGTGTGGCAGTGCTCCTAATCAAGCCTGTACTGCTTCAAGGTTTCGAAGTTAAAGCCTTATATAAAAATACAAAAGATGGTTAGAATCCAAGAAGTGATCATTTGCTTAATGTGGTACTAAGAAACCTAAGAAACAATACCTCAGTAAATAGTAAAATAATGAAAAATAGCATAAAGCTGTTATTCAAAGAATCTTATATTTTCTCTCTTCTGAAGTTAGAGAAAGGCACTGTTTTAAAGGTCACAACATCTGAGCATATAATTTGCTATTTTAGCCTTTACAGGCCAGCTCTGCTGGCTCACATAAACTAACTTTGCTCTGAGGGAACATCCCACAGCAAGGACAAGTTCACAGCCCAGGCTTTACAGTACAGATTCTGTGCTGAAACAACTGTGTCAGGGGCCAAATGCTGCAATGATCTGCAGGCATGTGTCTAAGCTTTTATGAGTTGGACCCCAAATTTCTCAAGTACTCATCACTAAAGTGGAAAAGCCAAAAGTCTTGTTGTTCCATCCTGGGAATTCCACACACTTTTATCCTCTGTATGAGGATGAAAAACTTCATGTTTAACATAAAGTTATTCCTTGGCAACATTAGGAAACATGGCACATATGGTGATAATGCATTATATGCACAGAAGTACAGCATGTCAGGATCAGATTCATTTTGAAAAGGCTCATTCACCTTCTAGCATTCTTAATAGTTTTCCTTGGACTGTTATGACATTAAATGCTCTGTTTCCAAATACAGTGTTTGGAAAATACTATGAGTAAGACAAGTGTTTCAAGTATTGTTTCAGTCATCTTTCATAATTCATCTTTAAAGATCACCTAGGGGGAACCTGCCTGGGTTTTCTTTTGTGAGGGACTTGCATGCTGACAAGGTGCATTAGACCCTCCAAGATGAGGAGTGTTGGCATCTGGAGAGAATTAGCAATCAAAATGCTGACTGCAAAAAGGGTGGTCCAAACTCAGGTGGTTTGGACGTAGCCCTGGCTACCACATGGTCATTGAAGATTGCCAAAGATGGTTTCTCGAAGCTAAATGTCAAAGAAATGACTGAGGGACAGGCCTTACTGTTGCTGTCCAGGCTATATATGTGTATATAAATATATGTATGTATGTTTCATTTTCAGGAAAAAAATTCTATTTAAAAAGTGGATCAGAATCAAGAACCCTGGCATTTACTCTTATAAACATTCTTGAAGCTGTGAGTTTGAAAAGGACTACCTATAACATGAATATTTGGGTATTGTTTCAATTAACTGGGGTTTCCAAAAAGAAAAAAAATTGAACATAACACAGTCAAAACAATAGTTAATTATAATAGTGTAAGGACATTTATCTGTGCAATTTGTGCATATATACATAAATATACATTTTCACATCCAGGGCAGTAGAGTGGATCACAACATTACACAGTGCAGATGCCACTCCATGCTGGTGGTAAGGGCTTGTACTGTAGATCCACCCCAGCACACACACAAATGTGTGGGACTGGCGTTAATCCTGTTAGCCCAGAGGGAAGGACGTTCATTCCTCCTCTCACAGAGCAGCCTACCGTGAATTCACAGTGCCCTTTCCTTTGCTTGATTCCCAAACAAGCCAGACTGCAGCACCTCTCTCCCCCTCATGTGCACTCCAGGCAGCTGCTGCTCAGAGGGGCAAGAGGGGAAGGGAGCTGTTTTTGTCAGCAAATCAAAAATGCTGGTTGCTTCTGTGTGTAGACAGTGGGTTCTGTGACAGAGGCCAACATTTAAAACATTCACACTTGTCAGAGAAATATTACACAGCGTGTGGATTGTCCCTCCCTGGCTCAGCAAGGGTAACCTTCTCCCCACTCTCCTTTAGATGCTTTTTGCTCTTTCTCTGTGTCTGATTGCCAAAGAGAAAATGTGTGATTGCTCCCAAAACGTGAACAGACCTGTGCTGTTAGCCCCTGTTACCATGCACCTGCAAAGCAGAGAGGGCAGAGCTGGAGGAGCCTTCCAATCTGACATTAAAGCAAAGGTGCCTCCACAATTCTCTGTAAAAAGCCAAACCATCCTTCTGAGTCACTCTGCACACAGCAGAGGAGTTATCAGTTCCAAAAGAGTCTGAGTTGGATGGGACTGGATAATTTTATGTTGGTGAAGAGAGGAGGGAGGAAGTGGAAAGAAAGAAAGAAAGATTTGGCTCTACAAAATGCAAGTGGATCTTTGTGGCCACCATGTCCAGCCAAAGCCTGCAGTTATGAAAGAAAGAGATGCAGCTCGATGCAGTATTTGGACTTGGATGTGGAGTCCTTAATAAGAGACAAAGTAGAAGAACAATTGCAATGTAAGTAGATTTATGCAAACCAAATGGGAAGTGTGAAGAGAAAAGAGAGCAAATTCTGGGACAAGTTTTATGTTCTCCACAATTTACGGTTTAAATTATTGTACAATACATATCAGCTAATAGTTTTTCCACAAGTTCAATTTTGTCACTGTTCACTTTCTGTCAGAGATTATTACACAGGGTTGGATTGTTGAACAGTGGCTACATTTCATTCCAAATATGGCTGCACTTCAGGGGAGGGATTTTAATTACTGAATTGTGTCAATTTTTAAAGGAGTCTGAGATCCTTGACATGGAAAAAGCTAGGCAGACATGTGAGACTGTATTTTACTGGAAGATATTAACCAAACCAGGGAGGAGAGCCAGCAGGGTGGGCTTTCATCTATGTACAGCATGAGGGTCTTGGGGGAATCTTTTCTTTTC